>JAVJIF010023893.1:0-26692 GCA_038442645.1 Agave tequilana
ATATCTGAACTCTCTTTCATATATCTCAAGATCCACTTGACAACTCTCCAATGCTCCTCATGAGATTACTCATGTACCTGCTGACAACTCTCATTGCTTAATGTCTGGCCTCATACAAACCATAGAATACATCAAGCTGCCACATTTAATGCATATTAGCTCTGACATGAGAGCATTTTCTTCCATCTCGGAGCCCCTGTGCCTTTGAGAGCTTGAAGTGACCTCCGAGCGGACGTTCACAGGTTTAGCATCCGACATATTAAATCTCTCAGCACCTTCTTCATATACTCAGCTTGTGATATCTTCAACAACCTCTTTTCTCTATCTCTGTTGATCCTCATTTCTAGAATTTTTTTCACTGGACCCAAGTCTTTCATTGAGAATTGTTTTGTCAACTTGTCATTGAAATTCACAATCTCTTCATGCTTGATCTGAGAACAAGCATATCATCTACATACAATAGTAGTATGATGTAGAAATTCTCAAACCACTTAGAATAGCACAGTGATCAACCTGCAGCCTTGTGAATCTACTGCTAACCATTGCAGTGGCTAATTCCAAAGAATCAGTCCACACACCAAAATAGGGAAGTGAATGTAGCCAAATCACAAAAAAACGCCAATCGCAAACATAATGAAATTACATCAAAAACTTGAAAGGAAAAAAAACCACGGAGAGAGAAGTTCCACTATGTCAATGGTACTTACAATAGGGTTTGGATTCAGGTGAACGTGATCCCTTTCTCGTTAGAAGGGATCCCCTATTTATACAAGTCATGTCAAATAGATAAGATTAGGGAGTCCTGCTCAGTTTGAATACCTAAATCCCTTGTCTTGCTAAGGTCGAGCTGAACACTTCGGTTTGAATCGATATAGGAGAGAGTCTATCTCTATCTTGTGGTTTCGTGCTTGGCTACAGATAAGGATGAACTGCTCCCGGGAGGTTACTACATCATTAAATTAAGATTGGGCTTAAGGATATAGATTTTGTAATCGGATCTAATTCTTCTGTTAATCACCCGACCCGTTCGAAATTCGAACTGGGTGATATCGGTTAAATGTTCTGAGGTAGCCACGCGTTGCGCATCCGTTAAGGTTGAATGGACATGTGTCACAATCATGAGAGGGTCAAAAAATGACCACTACAGATATCCTCTCTGCTCCCTTTTCTTCGGCAGAGGTCGAGAACTCTTCCTCGGGGATTTAAGTTATCGGAGTCTCCGATGTAGAGAGGGGAGCAAAATGAAATTAAGACTTTCTGGGCCTACACTCAAGGTGTCTGTTGTCGCTTCAGGTTTTGTCATGTACTGGCGTGCGTAGCAATACAACCTGGCAAAGCTTTAAATGTGCGTCACATCCGGCGCAACGCTGATCAAATTACCGCATTTCGTGCAATGCTGTGTTCAAGGTGGGTATCGCATATCTGAAGTGGTAGCATTGAGAAGGTAACCGTCTCTTATGAATGTGGGTGATTTTCGAGAAAGGCATGGCGTATCTGGCGCGACGGTTCGAGTCCCTTCTTCTATGACACGTGTAGGATCTCATGTGGAGCGATGCTTCGTCTTCCTTTGGGATTAGGAGCCTAGGAGGTTGGATCTTGGGCTTCTTTCTTCCTCTATAGGCCTTTTGGTTAGGGTGGAAGTGAGGAAGTGAAGAAGTGAGGAAGTGGTAATAGTTCCCTTTGGAACTTGGGAATTGGTTAGTAAGTTTTCTGGTGTTTGGATGTTGTTGGGAAGTGTGTTTGGAAAATGTTATGTCTTTTCTGGTGTTTGGATGGTAATGTGGAAGTGAAAGTAGAAAAGTTGACTACAAAGTTGACCGCAAAATAATATTAAATTAAAAATTAATTAAGAAAAATAAAAATTAGACTGTAATTAGAATGCAAGTGAGATTTACATGAGCAAAAAATTAACTATTTTGTGCTACAATTTATTACAAATGAGATTTACATGACCACAAATTAACTGTAGCACTCTGGAAGTGAGGAAAACGTTGTGTAAAGGAGAAAAGAGAGAAGGAAAAGAACTTTTTCCATTTTCCTTTTCCGGTGTTTGGATGAACAGCGAAAATGAGAAAAGACACTTCTCACTTCCACCCAATTCCTTGAATCCAAACAGCCCCTATTTGGGTGAGACTCTTTAGGAGCGATTTGCTTTCTGAAAATTCCTCACAGCTTAAAGCTTTCTTCTGTTTTGTAAGAAGCGACGTCTCCTTCGTTCTTCATTCATTGGAGAAAGGAGATGGAATGGGCGGTGATACCTACTGTGCTCCTAATATTTGAGAGTCTGTATGTCCAGGATTTTCAGTTCTTGCGATGGGCTCACCAAGAAGTCTCAGTCCTTGCGACGAGGCCCAGCTGTAGGGATGAATGGGGAATAACCTATCTTCTGTTTGTTTTGTATGTCTGGCCTTTGGTTGGAGCAGACTGGGGAGAAGTTTGGGTTTGACCCCCCTTTCTTTCCTTGTAGCAAGCATGTAGCAGGAGCATAAGGGTATTCGACGACGACTCTGGTATCAGGGGTTGATTGCCTTGCTCTTATGGGGTGCCGCCTCCTTCTCTGTCTCCACTTTAGAGTTACGATCTGGCATAGGTATCATCTTTCGTTTTGCAGGCTTCAGTTTGTAATTTGGTCACGGTTCTCCTTGCTGGTGGTTTTCCTGAGAGTTCTCAGTATCGTCGCTCGTCCAATCCTGGTGGATTGTTTGCTTAGGAGTCATCACCAGGACATGGTCGGGGACGTGACAATGGACGCCTCTTCTTTTTCTTTCAGGAAGAACACATACATGCAAAACTAAAACTTATATTTATATCATACTTGTTAGATGTATCCGCATTTGTATGAGGAGGGATGCAATCCAGAAACTTTGTAATACTAGCAGAAACAATCAATGACAATTTTGTTCAAATTTTGCTTTACTTATGATTGTGATCTTTTCTCTCCTTTGGAGCTGTCTTGCTTTGTAGCACATGGAATGACTCAATGTGTGGCCTCATGGTGGGGCCTACTAGGGGATTCACAGTTGAGGGGAAGCCCATTCGCTAGGGGGGCGAGCTCCTGTCTATCAGGGGTTTCCCGGTCGGTAATTGTTAGGACGCAGAGGGCCCATGTAGGTTGCGCTCGGAAAGATTCGTCGGGCAAGACTCTGTCTCTCAGGAGTTTCCCGATCGGTAACTGTCAGGGGGTGTAGACCCATGTAGGTTACATTTGGAGAGGTTCGTCGGGCAAGACCATCTTTCGAAAGTTTTTATAATCGTAACCGTCAGGGTGTGAAGAACCCATGTATGTTATGTTCGGAGAGGTTCGTCGGGCAAGACTCTGTCTTTCAGGAGTTTCCCCAATCGGTAACCGTCAGGGTGTAGATGACCTATGTAAGTTGCGTTCGGAGAGGTTCGTCTAGTAAGACTCCATCTTTCAAGAGTTCTTCGATTGGTAACCGTCGGGGTGTAAATGACCCATGTAGGTTACGTTCGGAGAGGTTCGTCGGGCAAGGCTCCGTCTTTCAGGAGTTTCCCGATCGGTAACCATCAGGATATAGAGGACCCATGTAGGTTGCGGGCATGCTCAGGCAATCAATAGGGTGTTACCACGTCATCGGTTGGACCAGAACAGCCGGCATAGGGAGCCTTCATCTTTCAGGTGGCTCATCGAGGGGCGCCGTTAGGGTGTAGATGACCCATGTAGCGCGGGTTTGTTAAGACAGTCATTAGGGTGTTAACCCGTCATTGGCTGGACCAAAACACCGGCGTGGGCGAGCCTCCGTCTTCCAGGTTGCTCCTGAGTGTGCCGTCAGGGTGTAGAAAAAACCCATGTAGGATGCGGGCCTTTCAGACAGTCAACATGGTGTTAGCCCGTCATCGGCTGGACCAGACAGCCGGCTGAGCGAGCCTCATCCATCTTTTTAGGTGGCTCTTTGAGGGCTGCCGTCAGGTGTAGAGGACCCATGTAGGGCTGCGGGCCTATTCAGGTAGTCAACAGGGTGTTAATCCGTCATAGGCTGGACCAGAACAGTCGGCGTGAGCAAGCCTCCATCTTTTAGGTGGCTCCCTGAGGGGTGCCGTCAGGGTGTAAAGGACCCATGCAGGATGCAGGTCTGTTCAGGCAGTCATCAGGGTGTTAATCTGTCATCGGCTGGACCAGAACAACCGGCGTGGGCGAGCCTCTATCTTTCAGGTGGCTCCCAGAGGTGCCGTCAGGGTGTATAGGACCCATGTAGGTTACGGGCCTGTTCATGCAGTCAACAGGGTGTTAACCCGTCATAGGCTGGACCAGAACAGCCGGCATGGGCGAGCCTCCGTCATTCATGTGGCTCCCTGAGGGTGCCGTCAGGGTGTAGAGGACCTATGTAGGCTGCGGTCTGTTCAGGCAGTCATCAGGGTGTTAACCCATCATCAGCTGAACCAGAACTGCCGTGTGGGTAAGCCTTCATCTTTCAGGTGGCTCCCCGAGGGGTGCTGTCAGGTGTAGATGACCCATGTAGGATGCGGGCCTGTTCAGGCTGTCATCAGAGTGTTAACATGTCATCGGCTGGACCAGAACAACCGATGCTACCTGAAAGATGAGGCTCGCCACAACCGTTTGTTCTGGTCCAGCCGATGACGGGTTAACATTCTGACGACTGGCTGAACATGCCTGCAACCTACATGGGTCATCTACACCTTGACGGCACCCTTCGGGGTGTAGAGCACCCCATGTAGGCTGTTGGGTCCGTGCATTATGCTCGGGGCAGACGTTAGGGTTGAGGGAAACACAATTAAGATAACGGAAATGATCCTTTCATTGAATGTTACATGACTTACACATGATATCCTTTTAAGTGAAAGGAGTTCCACTGCTTGTTAAGTTGGTTCCCTTCCTGATCGGTTAGGTGTATGACCCGTTGCCTCCGCGAGCAGTGATGATGTAGGGACCTTCCCAGTTGGGCCTTAGTTTTCGTGATCCTTCTACCGAGTGCTCTGAATCATGCGCTTCAGGACCAGGTCTCCGACTTGAAATTCTTTGAGCCTCACCTCCTTATGGTGTGTCGCTCGAATTTATTGTTGATAGGTTGTGATGCGGATTTGGCCTGTTGATGCCTTTCCTCCGAGTGATCCAGCATCAAACGAGGTAGGGTTGTTATTCTGATCAGGGATCACTCCTACCCTGAGTGTTGGCATGCAAATGTCGACCGGGATAATCACCTCTGTCTCATATGCCAACGAGAATGGGTTTCTCCGATCGGAACACGTTTGGTAGTCCTATAGGCCAGAGTACTCCCGGGGAGTTTCTCCGCCTATTTGCCATTGGCTTTGTCCAGGCATTTGCATGAGCTGTCAAGAATGGTGCGGTTGCTCATTTCACCCTGGCCATTGCCTTGAGGGTAGTAAGGTGAAGAGAATCGGTGGGCGATATTGTATTTGGCGTAGAAGCTGGCCACTTGCTTACTGGCGAAATTACTTCCTTGTCAGAGATTGTGTGGGGGATTCTGAAACGAGATAGTATGTTTTGCTAGAGGAACTTGACAATCTGCTGCTCGCTGACTTCGGAGAGCAGTATTGCCTCGATCCATTTGGTGAAGTAGTCTGTGTTACCAGTAGGAAACGCAGCTGGGGTTGCGCTCGGGGGAGAGATCCGACTATGTCCAGTCCCTATTGCATAAAGGGCCACGGGCCGCGCAAGGCGTGAAGGTTAGAGCTCGATAGGTTTGATGTTGGGGCAAATATCTGGCATTATGGGCATTTTCTTACATAATCCTTGGCGTCTTCGAACATCTTGGACCAGTAGTACCCCTGGTTGATGACCTTGTGGGCGAGAGAGTGACCTCCCGCGTGGTTCCCGCAATCTCCGCTGTGAATTTTCTACATCACCCCCGAGCCTCCTCCGGACGAGGATAGAGGTGTCAAATGGGCCGGGCCCGGCACAGGCACGGCTCAGGGTGTCCCGAGCCCGGCCCGGCAACCCGCACGGGCACGGGCCAGACCAGGTCTGGGTAAGGGTGGGCCGGCCCTGGGTCCGCCAAAGGCGGCCTACGGCCTGGGCTGGCCGTGCCTTGCTCGGGCTGCGTAACCCAATGGGCCCGCCAAAGGTGGCCCACAGCCAGGCCGTGCCTGGCCCAGGTCGCGTACCCAAACAGCTATAATAGATGTTGGGTGCCCCGCGAGGCTCGACTCACTCGACCAACCTAACGACTATTATAGCCGTTGGGAGCAGGGGGAGGGTTTTTTTGCATTTTTTTTTGAAGAAACCCCTAATTCAATCCCAATGGCTATTATAGCCGTAGGGGGGTATTTGCAATTTTTTTTGCAAATACCATCATCGGTTATATGCTTGTTTTGTTGTTTTTTTGCAAAAAAAATTTGAAAAAATTACTCCTCTCTTCCTCTATAAATACTTTAACTTTCCCACTCCATTTCATCACAAAAAAATTACTCCTCTTCATCTTCCTCAAGCTTTATAAGCTTTCTCTACAAGCTCTACAAGCTCGCTTTACAACCTATACAAGTCTACAAGCTCTACAATCTCTCAAATCTCAAGTTCTCAAGCTTTACAAGCTCTCGATCTGGTATTTATATTCTTGTAAAATTAGAAACTAACAAAAAAAATGGATGCCAATTCTTCATTAGCTGGAACTAGTCAAGCTTCTGGTTCTATATTTCGTGTAATTTTTGTTTTAGTAATGATATGTGGGAAGCCCTAATTTTGCCGCTGGACGGCACTCCACTAATTTTAGTTTTAGTAATGCATCTTCTTATAAACCTAGCACTGTTTCTCGTATATCTATTAGTTCTCCCTAGGTATCAACTACCTCCACAAATCTTAAATCTGGAGTTTGAAAATATTTTGATAAACTAAATGTTGATGGAGCTAGGAGTGTTCAATGCAAGTTTGTGTTCAAATGTTTCATATGCTTTTCCCAAAAATGCGAAAACTGGCCCACTTGAGTAAACACCCCGAACACCAACCACGACAAACCCAAATTGGCACTTTGGGTGACACAATAGACACTTTTACTTATCCCTTGCTTTCCATCATGTCACGTGATTTACTAACTCCTCCGACATCTACAGTAGCTTCGGAGTCTGCTTTTAGTACAGGTGGTCGAGTGCTGACCGATACGAAGAACCGTCAAGCGTCGGATGCGATCGAGATGACCATATGTGGGAAGGATTGGCTGGATGCGAAAAATAGAAGTTAAAATATAACAATTGACGATCTCATTGACGATTCTCCAGAAGACTCTCCAGAAGATGAATGAAGACTTATATTTTTTTATTTATGATTTATAAAATGTATGAAGATTGAAAGCTTGTACCTTTTTTATTTATTAATGATAATATTTAAAAAATTTTAATTTATACTTCAATTGTATTTGTATCCATTATCCATTTTATTGGATCATTAATAAAGAAATTATATTTTCATTTCACACCTTGTAATTTCCTTTGGCAATTTTTTCACAACTTGAATAAGTATTTTTTTTTGATTTTTAAAATTTTTAATAGGTTTTTGTTTTTTTAAAGGGGCGGGCCGGCCTGGCTAGGGTTTGAGTCACCCGGGTCGTGGGTCCGACCTGGGTTCCATAACTGGGACCCGGACCCAACTTCTGACCCGCCGCCCCCGAGCCGGGTCCGGCCTGGCCCACTTGACATCCCTAATCGAGGCATCTCAGATACGAGTCAGCGTAGAGGCCGGAGTAGGATTTTTTTGTATAATGTATCTTCGAGGAGTATGTATCGGGTGACCAAGTGTTGGCGTTTCCTCCTTCTACTATGTCGTCGGGAAGTGTCCCGTCCTTCAGGAAAGCAATGATGGGACTCCATCCCGGTGAAGTGTCGAGGCGTAGGACCCTCGGTTGTTGGACGCTCGGATTAGTGATGTGCTCGACGAAGATTTCTCGTCTGAGCTGGAACTCTGTGGCTGCCCCTAAGTTGGCTAGCGAGTCTGCGTGATTGTTTGAGACCTTTGGACCTACTTGAAGTCGCATCGGGGAATTTTGGACTTCAATTAAGAACGAGTTGTATGTTCTCCGCCATTTGGTAATCTCTTGCGACGTTTACTGTTAGAGGTGTGATATTAACATAACATCGATTAATTTTACGATCTACGCAATTTAAGTGGACCTGTCATTCTATTGAGGAGAATGACAAGCGGGATTGGATTTGCTGAGGATCCATGGAGATTTTTACCGTCAGAGGTATAATGTTAACGTGACTGGTTGGTTTTGTGATTTGAGCAAATTGAATTGTCAGAGGTGCGATATTAACTTGACAAGGATGTGTGCTAGAGGTGTGTATCACCAAGAAGGTCTCATTTTCATTGAGAAAACTGAGAATATCAATGTAAGTGTAGTATTAACTTGACTGTAAAATGAATGTTAGAGGTGTGATGTTTAACTTAGCATTCGAGAGTCTCAATTTCGCTGGAAAAATCGAGAGAAGATAATTGTCATAGGTGTAGTGTTAACTTGACACGAAAATGAATGCTAGAGGTGTGATGTTTAACTTAGCATTTGAAAGTCTCAATTTTATTGAGAAAACTGAGAATATCACTGTTATAGGTGTAGTAGTATTAACTTGACAACGAAATGAATGCTAGAGGTGTGATGTTTAACTTAGCATTGAAAGTCTCGGTTTCATTGAGAAAATCGAGAGATCATTGTCATAGATGTGATGTAACTTGACAACGAAATGAATGCTAGAGGTGTGATGTTTAACTTAGCATTGAAAGTGTCGGTTTCATTGAGAAAATTGAGAGATCATTGTCATAGGTGTGATGTAACTTGACAACGAAATGAATGCTAGAGGTGTGATGTTTAACTTAGCATTGAAAGTCTCGGTTTCATTGAGAAAATCGAGAGATTACTGTCATAAGTGTGATGTAACTTGACAATGAAATGAATGCTAGAGGTGTGATGTTTAACTTAACATTTGAAAGGTCTCATTTTTACTAAGAAAATCGAGGAGATCACTGTCATAGGTGTAATGTTATCTTAGCAGTGAGATGAATTTGCAATTTAAGCAAAACAAGTTTGGTCAGAGGTGTGATGTTAACTTGACTAAGATTAGTCTTGCGATTTAAGCAAATTTGGTCATAGGTGTGATGTTAACTTGACCGGAATTTGTCTTGCGATTTGAGCAAATTTGGTTAGAGGTGTGTGCTAACTTGACCGAGATTTAGTCTTACGATTTGAACAAATTTGGTCAGAGGTGTGATGTTAACTTGACCGGAATTTATTTACTGTTAGAGGTGTGATTTTAAACATAACAGTATTTTTAGTGAACTTGCCATTCTGTAGGAGAGAACGACAAGTGGGGTTTGATCCACTGGGGATATGAAAGTTTTACTGTCAGACGTATAATGTTAACGTGATAGATTCAATCTGTAATACAACTTTTTGTGGTCCTACCATTCCATGGAAGGGAATTGGCAAGAGATTTTGGAAGAAAAGTTGGGATCTGGTCCCGTAGGATTTTTAGCAAACCTCGGCTATCAACGGATTTGGTATGTCTTTACCAACTACCGTTTGAGTTGAGCTAGCCATGTTATTCCCTTCAGCATGAAAAGAGTTGTCGAGGATTTTTCATTGGACTTAGAAGTCAACTTTTTCCCTCTATCTTTAGCCGTCGGAGGCGTCAGATTGTTGTTCCACAGATAACTTCTAAAATTTTGCTTAGGATTAAAAAAGTATAAACTCTGTGGGAAACTTACAGGAAAATTATTATTCCCTATAAGTACTTTGATCAGAGGTGTATTGTTGAACTTGATCAGGGATAGTACTTCTTTGTTTGGAGTAGTACATGATGTACTTTTAGGGGATTTTTATTCCATGGGGATGACAAATACCGATGGAATGATTTAGATTGTTCAGAGGTAACCGTTGAACGTGACAATCGTAGAAGTCAGATCACCTCGTTGCCTACATCTCTTGTAATCTTTTTGGCTTACTCTTGCAACTATGTCTTCTGCTTGTTCGCCTTGTAGAACTAGTTGCTTTTAGGTGTGACTTTGAGTTACTCCTATTTGAGTTAGGAGTGTGGTTTGCAGGTTGTAGCGGTAAGTCTCTACCAGTGTAGACTGTGTCATTTCACTTGGACATCGGAGCGCCATACTCTGAAATCTCTCAATAAATGCTTTGATTGAGTCTCCTTTCTTTTGCTTTGTAGCAAGGAGAGTTGGCACAGATATTTTGATGTCATCTTCGAAGAATCGCACCAGGAAAAGCTTTTCGAGGTCGACCTATTTTTTGATAGAGCCGACAGGAAGCTTCATAAACCATTCAAAGGCAACTACCTTGAGGTTGCCGATGAATACACGAGCCATAATGGCATCGTTTTGATACTACATTCCCTGTTTGGGATTTGAAGTAGTATATATGTTGGTTCGGCGAACCTTTGTCGTCGAAGGCGTGCATATTTGGTGCCTTGAACCTGGGAGGATAAGGAGCTGAATCCCACTCGACCGGGTATGGTCTGACCACCCCTTCTTCTTGAAAATTTCTTTGATTTGAGATAGCCTCCAGGCGTTTCTCAAGCTTGTTCATCTTCTTGGCATGATTATCTTCTTCTGAATTCTCTGGTTCTTCAAAAGAAGAAGACTTAAGATTTTCATATCCAAAGTTGTTTTCATTGCCATTAGAGTGTTCGGAGGTAGAGTTTTCATTCTTTTTCTCTTTACCCTTGCTTTTGCGGGAAGAAGCTTTAGTCTTCGGACTTTTCATCTTCTTCTTTAACTTTTTAAGCAAAAGAGCTATCATCTTCTTGAGATCTTTGATAGACTCTTATTGAGTTTGAAGCATCTCATGCTGTGCCTGTTGCACTCGAGCTTACTTCTCAAATTTCCTGGCTACCTCTTCTGGAGTGCTGGCCGTATATGTGAGGGTCTTTCTCCACGTAGGAGTTGACGAATGAGAGTCTATTATGGCATAGTGCTCATCGTTCGATTCAACCCCCTTAGCCCCAGTGAATTGTAATCGATTGGGACAACTGCTCCAGTTCGGGTCTTAGTGTGTTGGTAAATTTTTTCTGGCTCGATCAATATGTCTTTCAAACCTGAGGAACGCTTAGTATCCGACTCCTCAGAACTAAAAGCAAGTTGCTTCCTTTTCGACTTGCTTGGTGTGGTGCTAGGACCCGCTATGTTGGAAGTTACCTCCGGTACTCAACGTCTGAGAACTTCTTGCGAGATCACTGTCTCTTGGCGGAGTTTGAGTTTGAAGCCTTTGACAACGGGCTAAAAACTGACGACTTGGTCATCTGAAAGTTGCAGTGACAATCAGATAGACTGCTGAGATGAGCTGCTCGTAATGGCACTGAGGAGCGATTTGATGAGCACTCCTCTTTTTCGCCAAGCAGTCCCTCATCATGGTTCAAAGTCGTGGTCTCGGCCGCCGACTCGGCCGACACTGAGATGGGTCGATCTCGGCAACTCGGATCGAACTTGGACGATACGCGTAAAATGCTACATAGAAAGCTAAAAAAATTATGAAAATTATGAAAAATTGTAAAAAATGGAGACATCAAAATTCATATATCACATCTCCAAAACAAATTTGTTTTGAGGGGGTAATTGGGAAAATATGATGATTTGAGAGTAAATTCAGATATATAAAAGATGAGGGGGTAAATATAAAAAATCTAAAAAATTAAAAAAAAAGAAAAGGATAAAGGAGAGATCGGGTGAGATCACCCAATCTCTCCCTCCCTCCCTCTGGCTCTATCTCCCTCTCTCTCGTCTCTCTCCTTCTCCCTTCTTTCTACCATCTCCCTCCCTCTGGCTCTTTCTCGCTCTCTCTCGCGTCTCTTTCTCTCTCCCTCTCACTTGTCTCCCTCCCTCTCTCATCTCCCTCTCCCTCTCTCTGTCTCTCTCTCCCTCTCTCTTTTGCGGCGGTGGCGGGCAGGAGCAGGCGGCGGAAGGCGGGGGAGAGGTCGGGCGGCGCAGGCAGGTAAGTTTGGCTTTTTTAATCGAATCGCCCTTGACTCGGAGCTGACTCGGCCGAGTCACTCCGAGTCGTATCACGACTCGGTTGATTCAGCCGAGTTAACTCTGAGTCAAGACCGATTTGGTCGTTTCTGAGTGGATCCTTCGAATCGGGTCTCGGACTCGTTTTGGCAGGTGCCGAGACGGATACGACTCGGCCGAGTCGTATTTGACTCGGCCGAGTCGTATTTGACTCAGCCGAGTCTTCAAACCGTGTCCCTCATATCTGTTGCAGGGGTATCTGAAAAACTAACCTCAAACCCATGAGGGTGAGGGCTTCCCAGTTTAGTATTGAACTTGGCCACTTGGGGTTGAACGTGACTCGCATTTTAGAAGTGAAACACGAAGGTCGCGTTCTGACGCAGCCTCCTGTTGAACACGCGTCTCACGCTTTTGAAGAGAAACACAAAGGTCGCATTTTGATACTGTCTGCTGCTGAACGCAACTTTCACGTTTTAAAATTGAAATGCGAAGGTCGTGTTCTGGAGCTACCTTAGGCTGAACGCGGATCTCACGTTATTGAAGTGAGACGCAGATTTCGCGTTTTGGCACAGCTTGAGGCTGGACGCAACTTCACTTTTGGTGTTGAAACGCGTAGCTTGTGAACACGAGCATCATGTTTTGTTGCAGAAACGCGAGGCTGAACGCGAGCTTCGCATTTGGTGCCCAACAACATTGTTTCAGCCTCTGCTGATAGCGAGTTTGACGTCTTCGTCGATGATCAGCAGTCCGCTTGGCTCGCAGGATTTGTTGCGAACCTCTTGCAAACTGAGTTTGCAGAGCTTTGGGAGGAGTTTGGTGGCGAGATTGGCTTCCGCCACTGTGTTGGCCATGAGCCAAGACATTGGCTTTGCGGGTCTCTTGAGAGACGTTGTCGCAAGCCATGTTGGCTCCACGGGAGGTTGTCAGACCCTCAAGAGAGGTTGAGCTGTTTGCTTTGTCAAAAAGCGTAGAGAAGCCTCCGAAGAGACTTGAGAGCGAGTCTTTGGGGCTAATAGAGCCTGATGAGAGAAAATGTTTGAACTTCTCTTGGTCGAATTCAACAACGAGCGATTCGATGGTTGATCCGAGAAGTCCTTTTTATTGGTAGAGAAAACTATCCCCAGCAGAATTACCATCTTTTGTTTCCTCGGAAAAATTGACAGCTTGTAAAATCTTTATTTGATTGCAAATAAAATTATAGCGGATCAATAATCTAATTACAAAAGAGGGAAGAATGGTTGGATCTCTCCTCTGTTTAATGCTGGGTTCTTCGTGTAGCGGTGGAGAGTGATTCTTGTTCTCCGTTGACAAGCCGAACTAAAAGCTTGATCTTCAGATCTTTTTGCTCTCGTTGGAAGCACACCGGTAAAGTATAAAATCTTAATCAGTGGCTAAAATTTCAAAGAGATTATAGGAACTCGACTTGAACTAATTAAGTTTATAGAGTTCCTCCTCCAACACTGTATGTGTTCAACAATCTTGTGCTTAGCTTTCAGCCTTTTGTAATTATCCAGCTTCAAACATCAAGTATCAAGTGTGCCTTTTAGGGATTCTCCTCTAGCTTATGACTTCTTTGGTTTCTCCTTCTGAACTCCCCCTGTTTTCCCCCTAGTTATTCATAATTATTTATAGAGGATTTTGGGTGTAACCAACCACTTGAATCTCTTCATAATGGGAGGGTGGTAACCAACCCCTTAAATCTCTCCATAATGGGAAGTTATTCCCCATTATGTGGAGAGAAAATGGGGTGTAACTGACCAAGTTCGTGGCTGTCAATAACAGAAAAACGCGGGTCTCGCGCTGGACGCGGACCTCGCTCTGATGTTGAGATGCGAAGCTCACAGGCACACATTCACGTTGAAACGCGAAGCTTCTCAGGCTTGCATTTGTGTTGAAACGCGAAGCTACACATGCTCTCGTTTTAATGTTGAAAGCGTCTCAAAGAACAACCTGACCATCACGTTTGGCAGAGACTGCGAGGTTCGTGTCTGAGGTTGGAACGTGACCTTGCGTTTGACAAAGGACGTGAGGTCCGCGTTTGGATTGAGACGCGACCCTCGTGTTTGGCATGAGGCCTGCGTCTTGAGGACCTCCCGCGTCTGCGAGGTTTGCGTCGAGGCTTTGTCCTTAATAATTTTTAGACAACCTACATAACATCTTTTGTTTCCTTGGAAAAGTTGAAAGCCTGTAAATTTTCTATTTGATTGTAAAGAAAATTACAGCGGATCAATAATCCAATTACAAAGGAGGAAAGAATGCTTGATTCTCTTCTCCCCTTTGTTTAATGCTTGGTTCTTCATGTAGCGGTGGAGAGTGATTTTGTTCTTCGTTGACGAGCCGAACTGGAAGCTTGATCTTTGGATTTTTTTGTTCTCATTGGAAGCACACCGGTAAAGTCTAAAACCTTATACAGTGGCTAAAATCTCAAAGAGATTATAGAAACTCGACTTGAACTCAGCAAGTTTGTAGAGTTCTCTCTTACAACATAATGTGTGTTCAACAGTCTTGTGCTTAGCTTTTAGCCTTCTGTAATTATCCAGCTTCATGCATCAAGCATCAAGTGTGTCTTTTAGGGATTCTCCTCCTCTAACTTATGGCTTCTTCGGTTCCTCCTCCAGAACTCCCCCCTTTCCCTTAGCTATTCATAGCTATTTATAGAGAATTTTGGGGTGTAACCAATCCTTTAAATCTCTCCATAATGGGAGGGGTGTATCCTATCCTTTAAATCTCTCCATAATTGGAAGTTATTCCCCCATTATGTGGAGAGAAAATGGGGTGTAACTGACCAAGTTTGTGACAGTCAGTTACAGCAGAAACGCTGGTCTCGCGCTAGACACGGACCTCGCTCTGATGTTGAGACGCGGAGCTCACATGCTCGCGCCTGTGTTAGAACACGGAGCTCACATGCTCGCATTGAAGTTGAAACGCGAAGCTTCTTAGGCTTGCATTTGTGTTGAAAAGCTAAGCTACGCATGCTCGCGTTTTAATGTTAAAACGCGACCCTGAGGTCTGCGTCTTAAAGAGCAATATGACCATCGCGTTTGGCAGAGACTGCGAGGTTCGCGTCTGAGGTTGGAACGCGACCTCTGTGCTTGACAAAGGGCGCGGGGTCCGCGTTTGGGTTGAGAGGCGACCCTCGCGTTTTGTATGAAGCCTGCGTCTGAGGCTGGAATGCGACCGTCGCGTCTGCGAGGTTCACGTCTGAGGCTTTGTCTTCAGTAATTTTTAGACAGCCTACACTGGGTAGAACGTTTCTCGAATGAAGCCAACCTGGAGTAGGCGATCGACTTTGTTGCTGATGGCGCTCCTTTTTTCGTTCATTCTCCTAGGCTTCTGCTTTACTAGCTTAGCGTCTGCCCGATGGAGAGCTTGTGATAGATGACTTCAGGTCGATTCTCAGTATGTCGTTGGGAGACCATGCGAAGATGTTTGTGTTTTTCGATAGGAATCGTTTGAATAGTCTCCTGTGGGTGCAGGTTTGAGCCGATTCGGAGGGTTCGTTCGTGGTGGTGAGGGTCTACCCCGAACGACCTCGGCTTATCCTCGGTCGTGTTGTTAGGATTTTCCGACTCGGTGGGTGAGTCGGAGTCTGGACTCTCGTCGAACCTTTATTGCTATTGATTAGCAATTCTCTTCTGCTTCTTATCCACAGGAAAGTCTTCATTAGGTTCTACTCGGGATGCTTATTGCGTCCAACCCGATCTCTTTCGGGCTACTGCAACAATTGTTCTGACCATCTCCTAGTTGCCCCTTATATTGGCCGTCCCGGATGGCATGGGGTATTTCAACAACTGATGATGGGTGGACGAGACTACTCTCATCATGTGGATCCATGGCCTCCTGAGAATGGCATTGTAGCGGGATGCGACGTCCAGGATGCTGAATTTCGTGACGACATTGTATGGATCTACATGGACCGAGAATTGAACCTTGCCGGGTGAGCGTGCTTCGTTCCCGTCAAATCCGTAGAGAAGTGACTGGGTTTGGGGATGATTAATTTTCGGTCCAGCTCAGGAGTATCGTCAATCCGATCTAAGGCATGGCCGTAGAGAATGTTGACGCTACTCCCCTATCCATCAGGATTTTGGACACTTTACAACATCCGCTTTGCGCTGTTACCACCAAGGCGTCGTTGTGAGGGAAACGCACGGCGTAGGAATTTTCTTCTGAGAAAAAGACTGGCCCATCGGGAGATGTAGGAGGGTGAGTCACTGTCGCTAGATGATTGTCCCTCAAGGCTTCATTGACGTTGAGGGTTCTTTCCTTGGTGGTGGTACCCTCTATCGGGGAGTTTTCGAAGATGGCGTTTACTTCTCGATACTGGACGAGAGTACTGCCAAGGTGTTCGCTGGGGAATTGGGCTACCTTTGCACCTAACCTCGGAAGGCAATCAAGGGTTGAGAACGACTCACAGAGGAATCTCTCGTTGACTAGGTCCTGTAGGTGCCGCCGTAGGGTCTGGCAGTCCACCTGAGGTGGCCCCTCCCTTCGTGGACGGCACAGTAGTCGTTAGATCCAGACCCTCTTGGGTTAGGTGGGAGGGGTCTGGCTGGACGTCTAACCTAAGGCTGGTCTTTATTGGCATTGTAGATCTGATCGATCGGTAGTCGGAACGGGAGGAGGTTGCTCTGCTTTATTCCCCTTGCTGGATTCGGCAGCGCGCCTTGATGGCCTGCAGACGATAGAGGAGTTTTGGCTCAGATTCTTCCTCGGGGGAATTGTGGCTTCGGCTTCTCGAGCTCGGGACCTTGTCTCGAAGACGACTAGACGTAGTCTGAGTGGCCTTTTCTATTTGGATGTACTTGTGAGTTCGAACAAGGATATCCCTCATCCTGGTGACATCATTCTTCACCAGATGTTTGTAGAAGGGATTGGTGATTTGCAGCCGCTGATGAAGACGGCGACGACTACGTTCTCGTTGCTATATCAGGGCCATTTGATTCTGAAAATAGTTAACATAGTTCTTCAGGCTCTTCCTAGCTTTCATCTTGACTGTGAGGATGTGGTTGCTGTTCCTCTGGAATTCTCTCCGAGAAGCAAAGTAGTTGTAAACCACATCAGTTACTTCATGAAAATTCCAGAACGAATTCCTCGGGAGCGAATAAAACCAGTGGTAGGCGACCCCCTTGAGGCTGGGTGAGAATGCTTGGTAGAGAAATAGGTCGTTGTGGGCGTAGACCGCCATCTTGTTCTGGTACTGGTGGAGATGAAGGAGTGGGTCGGAGGTTCCCTAGTAGTGATCAAAGGACGGCATCACAAACTTCTTTGGGAAGCGGAGCGTGGTGATCTCTCTTGATAATAGAGTCGTGGGTCTCAACTCGCTGTACTCTATCCCTTTTGGCAACTGTTGACTCGCTTGGTTTAGTCGCACCTGGACTAGATCTGCTGTCTTCAATGCGATGGAACTTCGGTGTTCGGGAACGCTGAGTGCCCTCGGAGTCCCCTTCATCTTCGTAGGTCTCTGATCGGACTCGCCTCAAGCTTCCAGTGGAGTGAGCGGATTCCTGTGTGCGCGTTGGCGAAAGGGGCTCGCGGATTTCTTCTCGCAGTGGGAGAAGATCGCGACCCCTGTTGCACTCTGATCTGTTTGAGCAGCCGTGTTTGGACACAGGTTGCTGCCTCCTTTTCACGGGCAACGACTTCATGGGGACGGATCATTTCTGTCTGCTGATTCTCCATCTGCTTCCGCATGGAGAAAAGCATCTGAAGGAGTTGGTCGCCGTTGAGCGGAGGCTCGAGTTCGGTGATCTGCATCCTGAGTGGCAACATAGAATTAGCATGAGAGTCCTCCGCGTCTAAGATGTGGACGTCTGATAGGGTGGGCCGACAGTTTGTTGGCTCAGCCGCTTCTATCACTTTCGCCTCTCTTCGGAATGACGGGGTCGATTGTAGTCTGGTTGACACTCTTTCTCGACGGAGCCATGTCGGTCATGCTGGACAGTTTTAGATGGAGTACGATATTTTAATGGAGAGGTCTCGAGTGTGGATTCAAAGCTCTAATGAAAGCACAAAATGTAGTTGGTTATTCTTAAGGAATCAGTCCACGCACCAAAATAGGGAAATGAATGTAGTTAAATCACAGAAAAATCAATCGCAAACACAATGAAAATACGTGAAAAACCCGAAAGGGAAAAAACCACGGAGAGAGAGAAGTTTCACTATGGGCGTGTTTGGTTGTAAGGAAGTGAACGAAAGTAAGAAAATTAGGAAGTAAAATTAGGAAGTATAATTGCTCACTTTCCTATCTATCCAAACACCGGAAAAGGAAAATGAGAAAATCCTTTTTCCTTTTCTCTTTTCTTTTTTACACAATCACTTTCTCACTTCCAGGATGCTACAGTTAATTTTGTGGTCATGTAAATCTCATTTGTAATAAGTTGTAACTCAGAACAGTTAATTTTTTGATCATGTAAATCTCACTTACATTCTAATTACAATCTATTTTTTTATTTTCTTAATTAATTTTTATTGTATTATTATTTTGCGGTCAACTTTGTGGTCAACTTTTCCACTTTCACTTTCACATTACCATCCAAACATCAGAAAAGATAACATTTTTCAAATCATACTTCCCAATAATATCCAAACACTGGAAAACTCACTAACCAATTCTCAAGTTCCAAAGAAAACTATTACTATTTCTTCACTTCCTCACTTCCACCCCTAACCAAACTGCCCCTATGTCAATGGTGATTACAATAAGGTTCTCTGGATCGGGTGAACGTGATCCTTTTCTCGTCAGAAGGGATCCCTATTTATACAGGTCATGTCAAATAGATGAAGTTAGTGATCGTGCTCAGTTTGAATACCTAAGTCCCTTATCTTGCTAAGGATCGAGCCGAACACCCCGATTTGAATCGATATAGGAGAGAGTCCATCTCTATCTTGTGGTCGTGCTCGGTGTAGATAACGATGAACTGCCCCCAGGAGGTTACTACCTCATTTAAATTATGATTGGGCTTAGGGATAGAGATTTCTGTAATCGAATCTGATTCTTTTATTATTCACTTGACCCGTTCGAAATTCGAATTAGGTGAAAATACCGGGTTAAATGTTCTTGAGGTAGCCACGCATCACACATCCGTTAGAGGTTGAATGGACATGTGTCACAATCATGGGAGGGTCAGAAAGTGACCACTACAACCATGAATCTGTCGAACTTCAGATACCACTGTCTCAGAGCTTGTTTCAAGCCATAAGAGACTCTTCTTGAGCTTGCAAAGCAACTGCTCCGTTCCCGACATGATATACTCCTGTTGCTGCATCATATAGATATCCTCCAAATCACCATGGAGAAGCACAATTTTAACATCCAGCTGTTTTAGATGCAAGTTCTCTGTTGCCACAATACTTAGAACAGATCTAATAGTAGTTAACTTCACAACAAGAGAAAATTTCAGTGAAGTCAATACCTTCTCGTTGTTGAAATTCCTTCACAACCATCGCCTTGTACCTCTGATGCCGTCATGCTTTTCCTTCAACCGGTAGATTTACTTGTTTTGCAAGGCTAGCTTGCTTTCTGGCAGTTCAATCAAATCTCATGTTTGATTTTTCATGAGACTATCTCATCATCCATGGTAAGCTCCCACTTGTCCTTGGCTTTCACCTGTAAGGCCTCCTCAGAATACTCGGGCTCACCATTGCCAGTTAACAACCAATAGTGCAAGGAAGGAAAATATTTCTCAGGAGCTCTAGTTGTCATGATCGATCACCTCAACTCACTTTGGGGTCTCGAATGCTTTAAGCAGATTTTTTCATTCTTTTCTGGAATGCTCCGAACCTTCTTCATAAGAATGTCATCAAGTTCGACGAACTCTGAGTCTGCACCATCCTGCTGTTCTGGAGTGCTCCGAGATGCCACTTCGGGATTCTTCTTCGAAGTGCTTCCTCCATCAACAAATCCTTGTACATCTTCTCATTGAATACCACATCCTTATGCCTACGAATCTTTCGATTTTCTGGATCTCAAAACTCATAGCCGTCCTCGCTTGTTCTGTTCCCAATGAAGATGCATCTCTTGGACTTCAGATCCAACTTGCTCCTGCGATCTTGCTCCACATGGACATATGAGATACAATCCAAAGTACTCAAGTGGTTCAGATTACGTCTTTGCTGGTCCATGCTTCCTTCAGGATCTCACAATTCAGGAGTATCGATGGCCCTCTGTTGATCAAATACACTGCTGTGTTAACTTCATCTGCCCAGAACTACTTGGGCAATCCAACGTATATCTGCATGCTCCTGGCACGTTTCAGTATTGTCCTGTTGATAAGCTCCACCACCATATTCTGACGAGAGTTTGCCGGTACCATCTTTACTATACAAATTCTCCGACTTGTGTAGAACTATTCGAATCTGCCATCGCAGTATTCACCCCCATTGTCGGACTTCAAGCACTTAAGTTTCTGACATGATTCATTTTCAACTTGGGCCAACCACTTCTTAAACACATCGAAAACATCCGATTTGTGCTTCAAGAAATAAATCCAGATCTTTTTACTTGAATCATCAATAAAGCTCACAAAATACAACGAGCCTCTGAGAGAGGGAACTGAAGCCTTGCCACATACATCGGCATGAATTTACTTCAATCTTTCTGCCTTCGGGGTCTCTCTTGCCTTTGAAAAACTGACTCTTCTCTGCTTCCCGTAGACACAATCTTTACTAAAATCTAAGTCAATAGATTTTAACTCCGACAGCTTATTTTTGGAGAGCATAACTTTCATTCCCTTCTCGCTCATATGCCTAAGTCTTCGATGCCACACTCTTGGCATCCAACTCTGATGAAGCAATTGAAATTGATGCTCTAAAACCCGATGTCATGTAGAGGGTACATTCCTTCTTTCCGTATGCCATCACCATGGCTTCCTTCGTGATCTTGCATACATCACCATCGAAGGTGGTCCGAGATGCCACTTCGGGATCCTTCTTCGAAGCACGGTTCAAAGACTCGGCCGAGTCGGAGACGAGTCAGCCGAGTCGTATCCGTCTCGGCCCACTCCGAGACGAGTCCGAGTCACGAGTCGACTCAACTCAGAGGAGGCCGACTAGGCTGAGAATCGGACTTCACTCGGTCGACTCGGCACTATGATGATGATTTTATGCCTCATCGCAATTCAATATAGAAATAACTACATTAGTATGTATTTAAGAATGTAGTTTGTGTAATTTACTATATTGTGCATGTATTTTAATATGCTTATACCGACGACGCGTGTATTTATACTTTCGCTTTATGTTTAGTGTGCTAGGTGATATATTTTGGTCATGTGATATATGAATGTAGATGTCTACATTTTTTTAAAGATTTGTCGTGATTTTTTCAGAATTTTTTTAGCTTTCTATGTAGCGTTTTGCGCGTATCGCCCGATACCGATCCAAGTCGCCCAGACCGATCCGTCTCAGTGCCCGCCGAGTCGACGGCCGAGACTGCAACTGCGAACCATGCTTCGAAGTGCTCCTCTCCGTCAACAAGTCATTATACATTTTCTTCTCATTAAATACCACATCCGTATGCCTACGGATCTTTCGATTTTCTGGATCTCAAAACCCATAGCTGTACTCGCGTGTTTCGTACCCAATGAAGATGCATCTCTTGGACTTCAGATCCAACTTGCTCCTGCGATCTTGCTCCACATGGACATATGAGATACAATCCAAAGTACTCAAGTGGTTCAGGTTACCTCTTTGCTGGTCCATGCTTCCTTCAAAATCCCACAAATCAGGGGTATCGATGGCCCTATGTTGATCAAATACACTGCTGTGTTAACTGCATCTGTCCAGAACTGCTTGGGTAATCCAACGTGTATCCGCATGCTCCTGGCACGCTTCAGTATTGTCCTGTTGATAAACTCCACCATCCTATTCTGATGAGAGTTTGTCGGAACCGTCTTTACTATACAGATTCTCCGACTCTTGCAGAACTATTCGAATCTGCCATCGCAGTATTCGCCCCCATTGTCGGACTTCAAGCACTTAAGTTTCCGACTTGATTCATTTTCAACTTGGGCCAACCATTTCTTAAACACATCGAAAACATCTGATTTGTGCTTTAAGAAATAAATCCATATCTTTCTACTTAATCATCAATAAAGGTCGCAAAATGCAATGAGCCTCTGAGAGAGGGAACTGAATCCTTACTCCATACATTGGCATGAATTAACTTCAATCTTTCTGCCTTCAGGGTCTTTCTTGTCTTTGAGAAACTGACTCTTCTCTGCTTCCCGTAGACACAATCTTTGACTCTTCTCTGCTTCTTGTAGACCCAATCTTTACTGAAATCTAAGTTGATAGATTTCAACTCTGACAGCTTATCCTTGGAGAGCATAACCTTCATTTCCTTCTCGCTCATATGCCTAAGTCTTCGATGCCACACTCCGGCATCCAACTCCGATGAAGTAACTAAAATTGATGCTCTAAGATCCAATGTCATGTAGATGGTACATTCCTTCTTTTCGTATGCCATCACCATGGCTTCCTTCGTGATCTTGCATACATCACTATCGAAGGTGGTCTTCATCCCTCTATCAGCAAGTTGATCGACAGAGATTAGATTTCTCTTCAGCTTTGGTACGTATCTGACGTTCCTCAATTTCAGCGTCGAGCCATTTGAGAGGCTAACTATCACATTGCCTTTCTGGACAATGTCGCAGGGTTCATCATCTCCCAGATACATCTTTCCAAGTTCACCTTTTATATAATTTTAAAAGATGTCATGTCGGGAAGTGGCGTGAAAGGAGGCGCCCGAATCAATCATCCATGATTCATTGGAACCAGCCAAGGAGAGAATCAAAGCATCAGATCTATCACTTTTTGTGACATACGCAAAATTCTTTTCTTTGCTTTTGCCTTCTCCATCCTTCTTCTGCTTGCAGTCCTTTTGGATATGCCTCTTTTTACCACAATGCCAACATCCGACACCCCTCGACTTGGAAATACCTCTCCCTGATTTGGATTTGGATTTGTTATTTTCCCCCTTTTCTCTATTCATTGGTCTTCCTCTCCGATCAACACTCAGGGAACTCCCTGATGTCTCAGCCGACCCCGATGAGTTCCTGCGCGTCTCTTCGCTGAGAAGTACACCCATCGCATTATCAAACTCAAGGTTCTAAATATCGGATATCGGGATCGTATCGGATGGGATTTTTCATATCCGGATATCAGATATCGGGATACGCGCACATATCGGGCGTTCATTTTGGACACTATATATAATGAGATATTGATAACTAAAAGTTGGTTCAGTGTCATAGATATCTACTAAATAAGAAAGTGTAATATGCATGCAAAGACAGTAAAAAAATAATGTACATTTGCACGCAGTCGTGCAATAAATATGTTATTTCATATCGGGCGATATCTCGGGCGATTTTTCGTCCGATATTTGAAATATCGGTCGCTTTTTGTTGCAAACGGTATGGGTGAACGATTTCCCCATATCGTATCAGTAGCAGGCAAAAAATGAGATATCGACCGACTTGGCCGATATTTAAAACATGGATTGAATTTCAAGGTTCTCGTCCCACATGAATTGCTTATCTCCATCACAAGACTACCCCAGGCCTCTAGTAGACTGGATAATAGAACAACGCCCTGATTTCATTATCGAAATTGATCTCAACAGATTCTAACTGGCTCGTTAGCGTGTTGAATTCATTGAGAAGCTTAATGACGCTTTTGATGTCCGCTATTTTCAGGTTGAACAACTTCTTCATCGAAAAAATCTTGTTTGACGCAGAGGGTTTCTCGTACATCTTCGGGAGGGCCGCCATCAAGTTTTGGGTCAGAGATGTTGAATGCAACCGTCGATGTCAGGGATAAACAGATCGCCCATAAAGCTTTCCGATCTAGAATATCCCACTCGTCATCGGACATCTCTTTTGGCTTTTGGGCCTTTCCACTGAGAGAAAAAGATCTTTCTGGTACCGGTAGTATTCGATCTGCATCTTCCAGAACTCAAAGTTTGCGCTGTTGAATCTTTCAACTCTGATCTTTCCTCAATCCGTCATTACAAACCTCACTTTGATACCACTTGTTGAGATCAACAACAATGCGAAAGAAGAAAAGAGGTAAAAACAAATCAATCAAAGACACCAAAACTTGCGTGAAAAACCCAAATCGGGAAAAATCACGAAGACACATACAAATCCACTATTTATCAGAGAGAATATAAGGGAGGAGAAGAGAATTCTCATAGCCACTCTGTACAATAGCACTCACAATAGCATAATCTATTGATGCTTTTTCACTGGTCACCCCTAATGACGGTACATTCTCTTTTATAGGAAAAACTTGGTTACAAGTTGTGAGATCTCTAAACTGACCTTGATTTGTTCCTCAAGTTTCGCTAGCAAAGAAGCTTCTGGACTAGACCGCTTCTAGGCTGGACTGGGCCGTTTCCTGTAAGAACCTCGGATTCGCTACGACTCCTCCGACTGGGTGATTCAGAGTGATCTTCCGCTCTGGAGACTCCACCACTCCGGAAGGCTCTACCGCTCCGTCCTTGCCATCAACATGAGACTCCGAACTCGCCCAATGCCATGACTCGAAAAGCTGTGCCGTCACTCCGGGATTATCTTGTTGAATGCGTATGGTGACAACCCGTCAAGACAATAATCTGGCTCCACAACTTAACAATCCGTATTGGACTTTCAATTAATTGATAGAAGAGCAAGTATAAACACAAAAATAATATATGCCAGAATGTAATTCAGAAGATGAAATTGAATGGACTTTGATGTTTGGCAGGCTGTTGTATATTCAATGGGTTTTGGAGATGGAATCCAGAAATTGGAGTATGATGATGTGCATGGTTCCATCACGAGGAAGGACATGCAAATGAATCCTTGTTGGTGATGATTTGTTGGCCAATTTGGGAGGAGTTCAAGTTCAAGGGGATAGTTCAAGTGATTGAAGGGTTTGAGCAGGTTTGAGGAACGTTTCATTTACTTTTCTTGAAGTTTGTGTTTGGACTATGAGATAAATGATATATATATATATCTCTCTCTATAACGCTCTGGGATTTTTCAAACTACATTGCATTTTTAGATGTTGTATGGTCATTTATGTTATTGACATGGTTGTCTTTTGTTGAGCCCTTGTTTGTTGGTAGATGCAACTTGACATTGGATCTCCATCAGAGAATCGGTCATGTAAAAATCTCAGGGTTTATAGTGAGAAGAGATGTTACCATTGTTATATGCTCCCTAAAATCAAAGTTCCTAAAGTCTCCAACAATTATTATTGCCGATATCTACTGGTGATTCGTGGTTAATTTTAGTTGTTAAACCTTGCTGTTATAATTAGTAGTGGAAATGGTAAAGGTTAAAGCGATTGGACCATGGTCTCCTTGGATTGGGAAATTGAAACCGTTATTACTGTTACAACCAAAATTATTTCAGCCTTCTAGTCAAAATGATCGAGGATTGGAAATCAAGCCCATAAAAAAGGGTAATAACAAACCACGGTTTCTGCAATCAGGGAGCTTAGGACGAGCAATGGTACGGACAAAGAGGAAAATGGAAGCATTTGCTGTTGGAGCTTAGATAAAATCTAGAATATTACAGAAGATATAGACAATACTGCATTTAAGAAAGATTTCGTGTGTCAATTTTGCCCATATGGATTTTCAACTAATTGACATAGCTAACTATAGAGACCGAAAATAATAGATTGTCAGTACGGCTTACGAATCCATATTATTAATTCTTTATCTTGAATTTCTCTCTTACTCCTCATTTGTTTCTACATTATCAAACTCTTTCGAGGCATGATAAGCATCTTGATATAAAAGATCTGAAGATCTTAAGAGGCACTTGAATTACATCATTTACTGAAGCCATTAAAAGTGCGTCATCAAGACGTCAACATATTTTGGTTTCCTGCCTCCTGAGATGAAATTCATTAGTTCCTATTGCGCTGAAAGAATGGTACAAGTCTCCAATTTTTTGCCCTCTCCATTATGTTTTGGCATAAATGAAGTCCAAAATCATAATAAATGATGCCATCTCTCCCAGCAGTTTGATCAATTACTGAATATCAATAAAGGAAAAGTATCTAGTCACTGATAATAAATTTCTCATTGATCGATCTAATATGGAGCTTCTCCATCACATACAGCCTTGTCTTTTCTCATTTTCTATGCTTTTGTAGTTTTATCTATGTATTCACAGATGACTTTTAGCCCTTATTAAGAGCAAGATGGAAAATTGATCCATGAAATTTAATCCCACTTTTTTTTTGTCTAGGCATTGAGTTTGAACAAAAGGTTTGGGTTTTCACCTTTGGATGGTTATACTTGTATCCATATTATGAGTCAAAGGTTTGTTAAGGAAACAGATATATATCTGTGGCAGTGAAAGGGAGAACTAGAATATCTTCATCCATCTGTTTAAGTCCTCAAAATTTGGCCTTTGTAATAAACATTTTAGCCATTTTCAATTAATTTTTCACTTAGTTTGATCACTTTTAGAAGTGGATCAAGTGCGACTCAAATAGATTTCTTTTTAACTAGAAAAGTTGATAGAGGTTGCTGTATGGATTGTAAGGTAGTACCGGGTGAGAGAGTAGTAACCCAACATACTCTTAATTTTATATGTCCGGATTAGAAGAAGATTTAGAAAGATTAAACATAAGTTAAATCCTAAGATTAAGTGGTGGGAGTTTTTATAGATCGAGTAGTACATGAAGCAGATTGGAAAGCCCAAGATGATCCCAATACAACATGAAACAAAATTGCTAGTTGCATTAAAAGAGTAG
>JAVJIF010023894.1:0-71096 GCA_038442645.1 Agave tequilana
ATACGTAGGTCAGAACTACCCTCCCGTATATACGCTAAGCATCAGTACAGACAAGAATCAGAGTGCGGAAGCAAATGGTGCATTATACATTCCAACACATATATATATACAATCACAGAGTTATCACCAGAGGTGATGAATATTACAATAATGATACATCACAGATATGCGCAAATGCGAGAGTACAAGAGATATACATATATGAACAGCATAAAAGGGCGCTCACATACAAGTATACAAGGAAATGTACAAATATGAATAGAAAAAGGGCACTCACGAGTTTGCTAAGGAAAAACTCGAGAGGCACAAAGGGGGCCTGGAAGGATGTGGCTCTGGACTGTCGTCTGGAGATCCACGATACCGCTGCGCCACTCTGAGCAGTAACGGGGGGAAATCCATACGCTCCGGGCTCCATGACCTGGACATAAGAATCCAGGGGAGTCAGTGAAACTCCCCAGGCGAGTAGTAATATGAAGGCCAGGTGGCGAGCCAGGAGGAGCACAAGTGTCAAGTACAGGAGACAGGAGGGTTAGAACACAAAGGAAGTATATATGAACAAGTATATAATAATATCCATAAAACAGGAAATCCAGATAAAGCAGAATATGAGCCGTTAATACGATAATACTCATAAAACGGAAATTCGAAGTAAAATCCAAGACTAGCAAATATAGTAATGCATATCACAGATTCAGAGCCATTTAAGTTGCAGGCTTTAGTATGCGTCCCATTCCACATACCTCTACTTACAACTTAAAGAGCCAGTTATTATGACACTTTATTATTACTCGTCTTACCATATATCTAGGTATGTGTCTCGGTATATATCCCAACTCACATACTTCCATATATAGAAAGTCGAGGTTGTTATTGGAAATAGCGGTTGTATCAACGAACTATGTTTACAGTGGGTCCCGTGCATGCCCGGGACCACGGTCCAGGATTGTTCCGTTGCATGGAAACGGAAGCCAGCCGCTAGGCTAAACAGGAGGGACTTATGTATGCCCTATCATAACAGTAATAAGGGAGCCAGCTCTCCCCTCGGTCCCCTGGAGTACCACAGGTCAGACCGGATATAGTGCACAACCTAATGCCACTGTAAACACGAACACATATCGATATCCGCATATTTCCCCCGACCCAATACAAGTTGGTCCTTTTTAGGATTCAATAGTTTAATTATCACTTTACGGGAATAATAGAATCAGGACATGATCAGGAAATCTGGAGTACATAAGTACTATACAGTCAGGTCACTGCATGTAAAGCAGGAATACAATATACAGGTCACTGATCATGATACAGGATAACAAATCAGGATTCCCGTAAAGATGACAATCATAAGTCAAGTACATCATGCTGGGTGTAAAGTGATAGCATGATAGGATGTGACATTTAGCAATCAATCAAACAAGTCAAGAGATAGATATTAGGTCAGTGGTAAGTCGTGGTCATAATAATAGGGTCTTGCCAAATAGTGGCATGACAGGTAGTCAGGTGATACCATACTAGAGGTCAGGTGATACCACGCCAGATGTAAGGTGATATACATGTGTTAAAAGTAAGCATGCAACTGATATGTCTGAGGCAATAACATGGCAATGATAACATAGCAGAAATCTAGAAGTCAACGACCACGAAGGGTCGGCCACGCATGGTATAAAAGCATCAAAAGATATATATAGACATGGAATCAAATACATGAAAATAGGAAATGAAATACTTATCGTTCCGACGAAACTGGAAACTCAAATAGAGATAAGAGAAGAGCGAGAGTACTCGCTTAAATCCTCAAAGCGCCGAAAGATCCGAAATCCACGAAATCCGGGGCACGCCATAAACTATGATAATATATGTGTAGAGTGAAGAGGAGAGAGAAAGAGAGAAGTGAAGATGATGTTAGTCAAGATACAAGTCAAGAAGTATAATATACAACATATAAACCAGGTATAAGATCCAAGTTTGAGAAGGTAAATAACTGTAACAAACAGACAGAATTAGTCGACTAGGGTAGGATGAGTAGTCGACTAATAAAGGGGTTAGTCGACTAACAGTCTGGTATAGTCGACTAATACTGGGTCCCAGAGAGTTGGGATTCTGTTTCAGAAAGAGTTAGTCGACTAGGTAAAAAGGGTAGTCGACTAACAGAGAACTACAAGTCGACTAACAGATACTTAAGTCGACTAAATCTGAGATACAGAGAATTGGGGTTTTGGTTCAGGAATAGGTTAGTCGACTAGGGAGGAATAGTTAGTCGACTAGGGGGTCAAGTCGACTAATAGTTTAGGCATAAGTCGACTAGAGCCGAGAGTTGGGGTTTTTAGTCACAGGAAAATCTAGTCGACTAGGGTCATGGGTGCAGTCGACTAAGGGTCTATAGTCGACTAATAATTGGGCTAAGTCGACTAAAACTGTGTTTCCAGAAAATGGTTAAGTTTCAAATGAAGGGTTAGTCGACTAATGGCTAGGTCAAGTCGACTAATCGTGGGAAAACAGCAAACAGAACAGATTTCTAGGGTTTTGGTTTGATGACTAATTAATCATGGATTTGAAGACATATTTGTACAAGATATGAAAATACAAACATACTAAGAATAAATCAAGTCTAGATGAGGAAGATTACTCACCAAATTGATGATGGAGAGAAGAGGAAAGGTAGAGTTGGTGATGATCCTTGAGGAAGAAGGAGATGGAGGAGTTGTTGTTGTTGGTGATGGAGGAGGTGGAGCTTGGCCGGAGTTGGGAGGAGTCCTCGCCGGCGACGTGGCCGGAGGTGGCTGGCCGGAGGTTGGGTCGGCCGGTTCTCTTGGAGAAGAAGAAGAAGAAGAAGAAATGAGAGGAGAAAAGAAAGAAAAGGAAAAAAATAGAAATGTAAAGGGAAGTTTATATAGGTTTGAGATTTTGTAAAGGAGTTGCAATTAAACAAAAGAGAGGGACTTAATTGCAAATAAGGGAGGATGAGGTGTCTCCTCTAGCCACACTTGGCAAGCCATGGAAGAGAGAGAAAAGAGATGTATTTAATGGAGGAAGTAGGTGGAAGTGTGTGGTGTTGGATTTTGGAGGAAGTGGGATTTTTGGAAAATAGAAAAGCTTGTGGTTGTGGAGGAAGGAAAAAGGAAAAGGAAAAAGAAAAGAAATTACAATGAGAAGATATTTCTCTTTGACTTGAAAGATGAAAATATTGAAAAGGCTGATTCCCGGGTTAAATCATGGATGCGGAAAACATTTCGGAAAATGCCGGAATCGTCCGAAATTCAAGTATCTCGGAACGACCCGAAATAATTATCAAAAATCAAGAATATTATACTAAGTATCATAGTGAAATCCGTTCGAAGAAATACTTTATAGTTTTAAAACTAAAAATCCTGGAATCAATAATTTACCGACTCCGTTGGAATTTTCATAAAATCCAAAAATCCTCAGAAAAAGAATGTAGGTAGAAAATATGATTCTAAGGAATAATGTCTAAAGAATCATTTAGAAATTCCAAACCGTTTAAGAATTAAAAATCCAGGAATCGGTCAGCGGCACTGGCGACCACACGGTTTTGAAGAAATTCCTTTTAATCCAAGAAAATTCCAGAAAATCATATAAAATCTAAATATTGGAAAACGATGTTTAAAATTAAAATCGGTCAAATCTAATTATCAGAATGTCCAAACCGAGCAATACTCTGGGATCGGGCCTTCGGTTCAAACTAAGGTTGACTCCGAATCCACGAACCCAAATCCAAGACAAAACAATCATATAAAGAATTCGTAATACAGGATAAATACAGGAAGCAAATCGAAAAATACGATCGAAAAATCTGAATACGCAACTAAGTACGTATTCCGGGAACGGGGTATTACAATCCACCCACCTTACAAAAAATTGCGTCCTCGCAATTTCGATAAGGGGTAAATTGAATACAAAGGGGACAAGGTGGAATTATACTAATTAAGATATGAAGCACTAGAGGTAGGGCTCTCAAGTCGACTGAACAATAATCATCCTCCGTACTTCCGGCTGTATAAATCTTCGAATAATGCTGAATAATACTGCTGATGTCGTGGCTGTGAAATAAATAAGCCAGAATACCGAAGACAAAGAAAACTGATAGTCCTGAGCATAATAAAGAAGACCGATAATTAAGAATCCCGAATACCAGGCACCAATCACTCTGAAAGAATATCCGTAGAGAATTCCGACTACTGCCTTGTGAAAGATAGCCAGATCAAGATCGATCTGGAGAATACCAAGCTTCATAGAATTCACCGAAGAGATCACATAATAGCTTCATGCAGAACCAGCCACTACCTCTCTAGTCTAGTCATATCTTAAGATAGTATAAGGGCTTCATAAAACCAAAACAGGGAAAGGATAGGAGGAATTAGGAATCAAAGGAAAGATAGTCAAGAAATAGATAACTCTGCACTTGTAGTTGGAATGTATAACCAAGACTCATGTATTCCAGTTGCAAATTTCATTACCATTAATTTGCCCTCTGGACGTACTGAAGAGGTTTAGAGCCTAAGCTCTGATACCATCCTGTAACGCCCCGATCCCGGCGATACGGGGACGTCACTGCGACGTATATACGTAGGTCAGAACTACCCTCCCGTATATACGCTAAGCATCAGTACAGACAAGAATCAGAGTGCGGAAGCAAATGGTGCATTATACATTCCAACACATATATATATACAATCACAGAGTTATCACCAGAGGTGATGAATATTACAATAATGATACATCACAGATATGCGCAAATGCGAGAGTACAAGAGATATACATATATGAACAGCATAAAAGGGCGCTCACATACAAGTATACAAGGAAATGTACAAATATGAATAGAAAAAGGGCACTCACGAGTTTGCTAAGGAAAAACTCGAGAGGCACAAAGGGGGCCTGGAAGGATGTGGCTCTGGACTGTCGTCTGGAGATCCACGATACCGCTGCGCCACTCTGAGCAGTAACGGGGGGAAATCCATACGCTCCGGGCTCCATGACCTGGACATAAGAATCCAGGGGAGTCAGTGAAACTCCCCAGGCGAGTAGTAATATGAAGGCCAGGTGGCGAGCCAGGAGGAGCACAAGTGTCAAGTACAGGAGACAGGAGGGTTAGAACACAAAGGAAGTATATATGAACAAGTATATAATAATATCCATAAAACAGGAAATCCAGGATAAAGCAGAATATGAGCCGTTAATACGATAATACTCATAAAACCGGAAATTCGAAGTAAAATCCAAGACTAGCAAATATAGTAATGCATATCACAGATTCAGAGCCATTTAAGTTGCAGGCTTTAGTATGCGTCCCATTCCACATACCTCTACTTACAACTTAAAGAGCCAGTTATTATGACACTTTATTATTACTCGTCTTACCATATATCTAGGTATGTGTCTCGGTATATATCCCAACTCACATACTTCCATATATAGAAAGTCGAGGTTGTTATTGGAAATAGCGGTTGTATCAACGAACTATGTTTACAGTGGGTCCCGTGCATGCCCGGGACCACGGTCCAGGATTGTTCCGTTGCATGGAAACGGAAGCCAGCCGCTAGGCTAAACAGGAGGGACTTATGTATGCCCTATCATAACAGTAATAAGGGAGCCAGCTCTCCCTCGGTCCCCTGGAGTACCACAGGTCAGACCGGATATAGTGCACAACCTAATGCCACTGTAAACACGAACACATATCGATATCCGCATATTCCCCCGACCCAATACAAGTTGGTCCTTTTTAGGATTCAATAGTTTAATTATCACTTTACGGGAATAATAGAATCAGGACATGATCAGGAAATCTGGAGTACATAAGTACTATACAGTCAGGTCACTGCATGTAAAGCAGGAATACAATATACAGGTCACTGATCATGATACAGGATAACAAATCAGGATTCCCGTAAAGATGACAATCACAAGTCAAGTACATCATGCTGGGTGTAAAGTGATAGCATGATAGGATGGTGACATTTAGCAATCAATCAAACAAGTCAAGAGATAGATATTAGGTCAGTGGTAAGTCGTGGTCATAATAATAGGGTCTTGCCAAATAGTGGCATGACAGGTAGTCAGGTGATACCATACTAGAGGTCAGGTGATACCACGCCAGATGTAAGGTGATATACATGTGTTAAAAGTAAGCATGCAACTGATATGTCTGAGGCAATAACATGGCAATGATAACATAGCAGAAATCTAGAAGTCAACGACCACGAAGGGTCGGCCACGCATGGTATAAAAGCATCAAAAGATATATATAGACATGGAATCAAATACATGAAAATAGGAAATGAAATACTTATCGTTCCGACGAAACTGGAAACTCAAATAGAGATAAGAGAAGAGCGAGAGTACTCGCTTAAATCCTCAAGCGCCGAAAGATCCGAAATCCACGAAATCCGGGGCACGCCATAAACTATGATATATATATGTAGAGTGAAGAGGAGAGAGAAAGAGAGAAGTGAAGATGATGTTAGTCAAGATACAAGTCAAGAAGTATAATATACAACATATAAACCAGGTATAAGATCCAAGTTTGAGAAGGTAAATAACTGTAACAAACAGACAGAATTAGTCGACTAGGGTAGGATGAGTAGTCGACTAATAAAGGGGTTAGTCGACTAACAGTCTGGTATAGTCGACTAATACTGGGTCCCAGAGAGTTGGGATTCTGTTTCAGAAAGAGTTAGTCGACTAGGTAAAAAGGGTAGTCGACTAACAGAGAACTACAAGTCGACTAACAGATACTTAAGTCGACTAAATCTGAGATACAGAGAATTGGGGTTTGGTTCAGGAATAGGTTAGTCGACTAGGGAGGAATAGTTAGTCGACTAGGGGGTCAAGTCGACTAATAGTTTAGGCATAAGTCGACTAGAGCCGAGAGTTGGGGTTTTTAGTCACAGGAAAATCTAGTCGACTAGGGTCATGGGTGCAGTCGACTAAGGGTCTATAGTCGACTAATAATTGGGCTAAGTCGACTAAAACTGTGTTTCCAGAAAATGGTTAAGTTTCAAATGAAAGGGTTAGTCGACTAATGGCTAGGTCAAGTCGACTAATCGTGGGAAAACAGCAAACAGAACAGATTTCTAGGGTTTTGGTTTGATGACTAATTAATCATGGATTTGAAGACATATTGTACAAGATATGAAAATACAAACATACTAAGAATAAATCAAGTCTAGATGAGGAAGATTACTCACCAAATTGATGATGGAGAGGAAGAGGAAAGGTAGAGTTGGTGATGATCCTTGAGGAAGAAGGAGATGGAGGAGTTGTTGTTGTTGGTGATGGAGGAGGTGGAGCTTGGCCGGAGTTGGGAGGAGTCCTCGCCGGCGACGTGGCCGGAGGTGGCTGGCCGGAGGTTGGGTCGGCCGGTTCTCTGGGAGAAGAAGAAGAAGAAAGAAATGAGAGGAGAAAAGAAGAAAGGAAAAAAAAAAATAGAAATGTAAAGGGAAAGTTTATATAGGTTTGAGATTTTGTAAAGGAGTTGCAATTAAACAAAAGAGAGGGACTTAATTGCAAATAAGGGAGGATGAGGTGTCTCCTCTAGCCACACTTGGCAAGCCATGGAAGAGAGAGAAAAAGAGATGTATTTAATGGAGGAAGTAGGTGGAAGTGTGTGGTGTTGGAATTTTGGAGGAAGTGGGATTTTTGGAAAATAGAAAAGCTTGTGGTTGTGGAGGAAGGAAAAAGGAAAAGGAAAAAGAAAAGAAATTACAATGAGAAGATATTCTCTTTGACTTGAAAGATGAAAATATTGAAAAGGCTGATTCCCGGGTTTAAATCATGGATGCGGAAAACATTTCGGAAAATGCCGGAATAGTCCGAAATTCAAGTATCTCGGAACGACCCGAAATAATATCAAAAATCAAGAATATTATACTAAGTATCATAGTGAAATCCGTTCGAAGAAATACTTTATAGTTTTAAAACTAAAAATCCTGGAATCAATAATTTACCGACTCCGTTGGAATTTTCATAAAATCCAAAAATCCTCAGAAAAAGAATGTAGGTAGAAAATATGATTCTAAGGAATAATGTCTAAAGAATCATTTAGAAATTCAAACCGTTTAAGAATTAAAAATCCAGGAATCGGTCAGCGGCACTGGCCGACACCGGTTTGAAGAAATTCCTTTTAATCCAAGAAAATTCCAGAAAATCATATAAAATCTAAAATATTGGAAAACGATGTTTAAAATTAAAATCGGTCAAATCTAATTATCAGAATGTCCAAACCGAGCAATACTCTGGGATCGGGCCTTCGGTTCAAACTAAGGTTGACTCCGAATCCACGAACCCAAATCCAAGACAAAACAATCATATAAAGAATTCGTAATACAGGATAAATACAGGAAGCAAATCAAAAAATACGATCGAAAAATCTGAATACGCAACTAAGTACGTATTCCGGGAACGGGGTATTACAATCCACCCACCTTACAAAAAATTGCGTCCTCGCAATTTCGATAAGGGGTAAATTGAATACAAAGGGGACAAAGGTGGAATTATACTAATTAAGATATGAAGCACTAGAGGTAGGGCTCTCAAGTCGACTGAACAATAATCATCCTCCGTACTTCCGGCTGTATAAATCTTCGAATAATGCTGAATAATACTGCTGATGTCGTGGCTGTGAAATAAATAAGCCAGAATACCGAAGACAAAAGAAACCCTGATAGTCCTGAGCATAATAAAGAAGACCGATAATTAAGAATCCCGAATACCAGGCACCAATCACTCTGAAAGAATATCCGTAGAGAATTCCGACTACTGCCTTGTGAAAGATAGCCAGATCAAGATCGATCTGGAGAATACCAAGCTTCATAGAATTCACCGAAGAGATCACATAATAGCTTCATGCAGAACCAGCCACTACCTCTCTAGTCTAGTCATATCTTAAGATAGTATAAGGGCTTCATAAAACCAAAACAGGGAAAGGATAGGAGGAATTAGGAATCAAAGGAAAGATAGTCAAGAAATAGATAACTCTGCACTTGTAGTTGGAATGTATAACCAAGACTCATGTATTCCAGTTGCAAATTTCATTACCATTAATTTGCCCTCTGGACGTACTGAAGAGTTTAGAGCCTAAGCTCTGATACCATCCTGTAACGCCCCGATCCCGGCGATACGGGGACGTCACTGCGACGTATATACGTAGGTCAGAACTACCCTCCCGTATATACGCTAAGCATCAGTACAGACAAGAATCAGAGTGCGGAAGCAAATGGTGCATTATACATTCCAACACATATAATATACAATCACAGAGTTATCACCAGAGGTGATGAATATTACAATAATGATACATCACAGATATGCGCAAATGCGAGAGTACAAGAGATATACATATATGAACAGCATAAAAGGGCGCTCACATACAAGTATACAAGGAAATGTACAAATATGAATAGAAAAAGGGCACTCACGAGTTTGCTAAGGAAAAACTCGAGAGGCACAAAGGGGGCCTGGAAGGATGTGGCTCTGGACTGTCGTCTGGAGATCCACGATACCGCTGCGCCACTCTGAGCAGTAACGGGGGGAAATCCATACGCTCCGGGCTCCATGACCTGGACATAAGAATCCAGGGGAGTCAGTGAAACTCCCCAGGCGAGTAGTAATATGAAGGCCAGGTGGCGAGCCAGGAGGAGCACAAGTGTCAAGTACAGGAGACAGGAGGGTTAGAACACACAAAGGAAGTATATATGAACAAGTATATAATAATATCCATAAAACAGGAAATCCAGGATAAAGCAGAATATGAGCCGTTAATACGATAATACTCATAAAACCGGAAATTCGAAGTAAAATCCAAGACTAGCAAATATAGTAATGCATATCACAGATTCAGAGCCATTTAAGTTGCAGGCTTTAGTATGCGTCCCATTCCACATACCTCTACTTACAACTTAAAGAGCCAGTTATTATGACACTTTATTATTACTCGTCTTACCATATATCTAGGTATGTGTCTCGGTATATATCCCAACTCACATACTTCCATATATAGAAAGTCGAGGTTGTTATTGGAAATAGCGGTTGTATCAACGAACTATGTTTACAGTGGGTCCCGTGCATGCCCGGGACCACGGTCCAGGATTGTTCCGTTGCATGGAAACGGAAGCCAGCCGCTAGGCTAAACAGGAGGGACTTATGTATGCCCTATCATAACAGTAATAAGGGAGCCAGCTCTCCCCTCGGTCCCCTGGAGTACCACAGGTCAGACCGGATATAGTGCACAACCTAATGCCACTATAAACACGAACACATATCGATATCCGCATATTTCCCCCGACCCAATACAAGTTGGTCCTTTTTAGGATTCAATAGTTTAATTATCACTTTACGGGAATAATAGAATCAGGACATGATCAGGAAATCTGGAGTACATAAGTACTATACAGTCAGGTCACTGCATGTAAAGCAGGAATACAATATACAGGTCACTGATCATGATACAGGATAACAAATCAGGATTCCCGTAAAGATGACAATCACAAGTCAAGTACATCATGCTGGGTGTAAAGTGATAGCATGATAGGATGGTGACATTTAGCAATCAATCAAACAAGTCAAGAGATAGATATTAGGTCAGTGGTAAGTCGGGTCATAATAATAGGGTCTTGCCAAATAGTGGCATGACAGGTAGTCAGGTGATACCATACTAGAGGTCAGGTGATACCACGCCAGATGTAAGGTGATATACATGTGTTAAAAGTAAGCATGCAACTGATATGTCTGAGGCAATAACATGGCAATGATAACATAGCAGAAATCTAGAAGTCAACGACCACGAAGGGTCGGCCACGCATGGTATAAAAGCATCAAAAGATATATATAGACATGGAATCAAATACATGAAAATAGGAAATGAAATACTTATCGTTCCGACGAAACTGGAAACTCAAATAGAGATAAGAGAAGAGCGAGAGTACTCGCTTAAATCCTCAAAGCCGAAAGATCCGAAATCCACGAAATCCGGGGCACGCCATAAACTATGATATATATATGTAGAGTGAAGAGGAGAGAGAAAGAGAGAAGTGAAGATGATGTTAGTCAAGATACAAGTCAAGAAGTATAATATACAACATATAAACCAGGTATAAGATCCAAGTTTGAGAAGGTAAATAACTGTAACAAACAGACAGAATTAGTCGACTAGGGTAGGATGAGTAGTCGACTAATAAAGGGTTAGTCGACTAACAGTCTGGTATAGTCGACTAATACTGGGTCCCAGAGAGTTGGGATTCTGTTTCAGAAAGAGTTAGTCGACTAGGTAAAAAGGGTAGTCGACTAACAGAGAACTACAAGTCGACTAACAGATACTTAAGTCGACTAAATCTGAGATACAGAGAATTGGGGTTTTGGTTCAGGAATAGGTTAGTCGACTAGGGAGGAATAGTTAGTCGACTAGGGGGTCAAGTCGACTAATAGTTTAGGCATAAGTCGACTAGAGCCGAGAGTTGGGGTTTTTAGTCACAGGAAAATCTAGTCGACTAGGGTCATGGGTGCAGTCGACTAAGGGTCTATAGTCGACTAATAATTGGGCTAAGTCGACTAAAACTGTGTTTCCAGAAAATGGTTAAGTTTCAAATGAAAGGGTTAGTCGACTAATGGCTAGGTCAAGTCGACTAATCGTGGGAAAACAGCAAACAGAACAGATTTCTAGGGTTTTGGTTTGATGACTAATTAATCATGGATTTGAAGACATATTTGTACAAGATATGAAAATACAAACATACTAAGAATAAATCAAGTCTAGATGAGGAAGATTACTCACCAAATTGATGATGGAGAGGAAGAGGAAAGGTAGAGTTGGTGATGATCCTTGAGGAAGAAGGAGATGGAGGAGTTGTTGTTGTTGGTGATGGAGGAGGTGGAGCTTGGCCGGAGTTGGGAGGAGTCCTCGCCGGCGACGTGGCCGGAGGTGGCTGGCCGGAGGTTGGGTCGGCCGGTTCTCTTGGAGAAGAAGAAGAAGAAGAAAGAAATGAGAGGAGAAAAGAAAGAAAAGGAAAAAAATAGAAATGTAAAGGGAAAGTTTATATAGGTTTGAGATTTTGTAAAGGAGTTGCAATTAAACAAAAGAGAGGGACTTAATTGCAAATAAGGGAGGATGAGGTGTCTCCTCTAGCCACACTTGGCAAGCCATGGAAGAGAGAGAAAAAGAGATGCATTTAATGGAGGAAGTAGGTGGAAGTGTGTGGTGTTGGAATTTTGGAGGAAGTGGGATTTTTGGAAAATAGAAAAGCTTGTGGTTGTGGAGGAAGGAAAAAGGAAAGGAAAAAGAAAAGAAATTACAATGAGAAGATATTTCTCTTTGACTTGAAAGATGAAATATTGAAAAGGCTGATTCCCGGGTTTAAATCATGGATGCGGAAAACATTTCGGAAAATGCCGGAATCGTCCGAAATTCAAGTATCTCGGAACGACCCGAAATAATTATCAAAAATCAAGAATATTATACTAAGTATCATAGTGAAATCCGTTCGAAGAAATACTTTATAGTTTTAAAACTAAAAATCCTGGAATCATTAATTTACCGACTCCGTTGGAATTTTCATAAAATCCAAAAATCCTCAGAAAAAGAATGTAGGTAGAAAATATGATTCTAAGGAATAATGTCTAAAGAATCATTTAGAAATTCCAAACCGTTTAAGAATTAAAAATCCAGGAATCAGTCAGCGGCACTAGCCCACCGGTTTTGAGAAATTCCTTTTAATCCAAGAAAATTCCAGAAAATCATATAAAATCTAAAATATTAGAAAACGATGTTTAAAATTAAAATCGGTCAAATCTAATTATCAGAATGTCCAAACCGAGCAATACTCTGGGATCGGGCCTTCGGTTCAAACTAAGGTTGACTCCGAATCCACGAACCCAAATCCAAGACAAAACAATCATATAAAGAATTCGTAATACAGGATAAATACAGGAAGCAAATCGAAAAATACGATCGAAAATCTGAATACGCAACTAAGTACGTATTCCGGAACGGGGTATTACATAACAGGCGTGACAGGAGTACATAACGGGAGTCATAAGAATCGTAACAGGAATCATAATGAGAATCCATAACAGGCATCATAACAGGAATCCAATACAGGTGTCATAACGGGGAATCATAACAAGAGTCATATCAGGAATCATAGCAGGCACTTATTATTACTCGTCTGACCCATATATCTGGGTATGTGTCCGGGTGTACACCCCAACACACATACATCCATATATAAGCAAGGCGAGGGTTGTTAACGGAAGCAGATGGAGAACTGATAACACTTCTTATAGTAGTTCCCATACACCTGGGACCAGCTTGGAGGCCCAAAGTCCCCCTAACACGCATCTTCTGTGGCCCAAAGTCCCACTAACACGAATCGTCAGTATTTTATTCCATTACTATAAGTAAGGTATCATTCCGGCATCCATTACTTCCTCCCATTCCCAGTGCAAGTTGTAGCTTATCAATATTATCAAATTACGGGAATAACAGGTCATAACAGGAATAGCCCTACAGATTCAAGAGGTGGCCCCCACAGATTCAAGAGGTGGCCCCCACCGAGTATGGTGTGGCACTTTGTTCCATGTGGCACTTTGTTCTGAGGAGATGGATTCTAGAGGTGGCCCCCACAGATTCAAGAGGTGGCCCCCACCGAGTAGTGTGGCACTTTGCTCTGTGTGGCACTTAGTTCCATACACAATAACAAGGCAAGATTCCGTAAACATGATAATCACAAGTCAAGTAGATCATGCTGGGTGAGTTGATGATAGCATGACATGATGGTGATGTTAGGCAGGTGACAAGTCATGAAAATATCATAACAAATAATACAAGTCCCGAGGATAAAGTCCATATTCAAGGAAGTGATCAATCACAGCAGTTAGCTAAAGATAGTCGACTAGGGATTCATGGGTAGTCGACTAAGCAAGGAGTTAGTCGACTATATATGAAAGAGACAAGTCGACTAGCTAGGCTGCGTTTGGGAAAGCTGCGTTTCAGAGAAACGGCGCGTCTCTAGAAAGTGGCGCGTCTCAGGGAAGTGGCGCGTCTCAGGGAAGTGGCGCGTCTCAGGGAAGGGGCGCGTCTCAGAGAACCGCGTTTCAAGTGAGCTGCGTTAGTCGACTTGGAACAGTGGGTAGTCGACTTAGAGAAGTCCGCGTTTCAGAGGACCGCGTCTTCAGAAGAGGGTTAGTCGACTAGACGCGAAGGGCAAGTCGACTAGCATGCTACGTTTCGCAAAACTGCGTCTCACGAAGTCGCGTTCCACGAGCCCGCGTCTTGCACAAGTCCGCGTCTCATGAATCCGCGTTTCACAAGCCCGCGTCTCACAAGAAAGAGTTGGTCAATAAGGGATGAAAGAGTAGGCAGCGTTCCAGGAAAAGGTTAGTCGACTGGCACAAAGGATTAGTCGACTAATGAGGTGCGTTCCAGAATAACCAGGCTGCGTTTCAAAGAGTTAGTCGACTTATGATTTGGGCAAGTCGACTAATACTGGGAGACAGTAAGCAGTAACAGCTTTTAAGAGTTATAGTTTGTTGATAAAAATACAAGTTCTTGGCGAGGAAAAGCACTCGCCGAAATAGGAAAATCCAGCGAGAACACTCGCATAGTCAATAAAATACGAAGGCAAGCGGATAGCGAGATTACTCGCCTAACAAGATCTTTGCCGCGTCCAACGAAGGGAAGCTCGGTCCCAATCCAAAAGGAGGGTACCGGCCCTAAGTTTTGCCGCCAGAGAAAAACACGGCCCCAATCCAAAAGGAGTGGCCGGTTCTCACAAGGTGATGGAGGGAGGTTGAAGGTGGTATGCTTGGTGAAGAAGTTATGGAGAAGATGAAGGTTGGGTAAACAAGGGAAGCAAGAGAAGGAGCTCTCCCTCGGTGGTTCCTCTGTTGGAAGCCGCAGGAAGCAAAGAAGAAGAAGAAGAAGAAGTAAAAATGAAGGGAGAGAGAAGGAGAGGGGGTATTTATAGGATTTGAGTTTGTGAAGTGATGCAAATAAATAAAGGTGAGGGGGTTTTTGTAAAATGGGGAGATTTGATGTCTCTGGCCACTTGGCCGGTTGTGATGAAGAGAAATGAATGGGGTGTCTTGGAAATGATGTTTTGGAAGGGAAGAATTAAATGAAGAGAGAGAAAAAGGAATATACACCATATAAGACAAAGAATCAAAGGAGAGATTCATGCTTTTCTCCCACTCAAACGCAGCCCAAATGGGAGGCTTGCGTTTAAGCCAAAAATAGGCCAAACGCGAGAGTGAAAGTGGCGTTTCAAGGGAGAAGCAAAGCTGCGTTTCAAAGAGGAGAGAGAGAGAGTCATGATAATTGATGGGATTTGATCTGAAGTGCATTAAATGCGAAATGGGGAGGATCTTCACAATAAATGCGGAATCCTAGGTTGGTGAGATCCACGTTTAAGGAAGGAGAGAGAAAATGGGAAAAGACAAAGTGGAATATATGGGACCATCTCCTCGTATCTGGGAAAACACCGGAAAAGCCCAAAAATAAAATAGCTCGGAAAGCTTCCCAAAAATTCTCAAAAATCATAAATATTATAAAATGATTTTTGGTGAAATCGTTTCAAAGATTCAAATCTCATTTCAAGATAAAAATCATAAGGTCAACCGTCAATCTCGGTATACGCCGGATTGGCCGGGTTTCAATAAATTCAGGAAAATCCCAGAAAATGTATTCAGATAGAAATATATTTTTGAGAAATAATGTCTAAAGGCACATTTAGAAATTCCAAACCGTTTGTAAATTAAAAATCCGGGAGTCGGTCAACGATACTGGCCGATACCGGTTTTGAAGATTTTCAACTTAATTCTGAAAAATTCCAGAAAATCATAGAAAATCTAGAATATTGGAAAATGATGTTTAAAACTGAAATCGGTCAAATCGGTATACCAGAATGTCCAAACCGAGCAATACTCTGGGATCGGGCCTTCGGTTCAAACTAAGGTGACTCCGAATCCACGAATCCAAATCCAATACAAAACAATCATATAAAGAATACAAAACAAATACAAGAAGTAAATCGAAAAATACGGCCGAAAAATCTGAATACGCAACTAAGTACGTATTCCGGGAGCGGGGTGTTACAATCCATCCACCTTACAAAAAATTGCGTCCTCGCAATTTCGTTAAGGGGTAAATTGATCACAAGGAAGACAAAGGCTGGAAATAAGGCTTCATAAAACCAAAACAGGTGTAAGATAAACACAGGAGGGACCAGGATGGACAATGAGAATAGGATAAGGAGGAATATTCACGAAGGATTACCAACTCAAAATACAAAAGGTCAGGGGGTTGCTGCAAACGGTGACATCCTCAAGGTTCCTGCTCCAGATACTGAGCCTCATACTCTGCTGCTGCTTCATCTGATACCTCTGCTGCCATGTTGTGAACTTGGCCTCTGCCAAAATCTGCTCTGGGTCTCGCTCCTCTCTGTGGGTGATCATACTGCTGGGGTGGAAATGGGGCTCTTCGATCTACGGGTTCTGGGTTCCTTCTTAGCGGTGGAGCGGGAAGTGCTGGGGCTGGAAGTGCTGGTCTAACTGGTGCCATATTCCCTACCCTTCTGAACGGGCAATCCCTTATTGCATGTCTCCCTGTCCCACATGCCAAACATAGTCCATTGGCCATTCGACAATCTCTCCTATAATGTCCAGGCTTGTGGCAGAAATTGCATAGGATCTGAGGAAGAGGAGATTGGAATGATCGCTTGATCATTGGGCCATGGATTGCCCTAGCTGCATCTTCTTCACTCATCAACTGGAAGGGCCTCTTCACTGACTTGTTCTGCACCTGGTTCTCATTCTTCTTCTCCAGTCCCCTTTCTACTTCACGGGCAATGGAGAGAACCTGAGAATATGTCTTCAGCTGTTGAGGAATAAGGAACATCTGGACATCCATCTTCAGCCCTTGTTGAAACCTGCTCGCGCCCTTTTTCTTCGTCTGACACCATGTAGGGAGCAAATCTGCTGAGCCTCAAGAATTCGGCAGCATATTCATCCACTGACCGGTTGCGCTGCTGTAGCCGGATGAATTGTTCTTCCATTTCTTTCTGAGCTGTTGCCGGGAAGAATCTCATAGAAACCCTTTGAGAATTGATCCCATGTGATGGGTTTCTCCAGTATTGCCTCTTCAGCCAACCACCAGGTTCTGGCCACATCTCTCAGCTGTATTTGGCCACTTCCACTTGGTTCTCATCCGGGACTCGGGCTGCCTTCAAAAGATCCGTTGTGTCTATCAGCCACTGTTCTGCATCCAGGGGCTTCTCTGTTCCTGAAAATACTGCCCGGCTGTAATCTCCTGAAATCTGACACACTGCCTGGCCCCTGTTCTCGGGGTGCAACCAACAGTCCTTGACGTAACAGTTCGGTCTGCTGCTGTTGACTCTGCATCATCCCCTGAAGTACCCTCATCATACCATCATTGTCCCTGTTGGGTCCATCTTGAGAAGTACCAGCACCATTACGTGTACTCCGTCTTTCCATATCTGAGTTGGTGAAAGAGTGACAAGACGAAACTGGAGGTAGAAGATTGAAGGTTCTCAGGATTCAAGAAATAGATTAGAAGGAAGAAATAGATAACCCTGTACTTGTAGTTGGAATGTATAACCAAGACTCATGCATTCCAGTTGCAAATTCCTTTACCATTAATTTGCCATCTGGACGTACTGAGGAAGTAAGAGCCTAAGCTCTGATACCAACCTGTAACGCCCCGATCCCGCGGATACGGGGACGTCACTGCAACGTATATACGTAGGTCAGAACTACCCTCCCGTATATACGCTAAGCATCAGTACATGCAAGATTCAGAGTACGAAAGCAGTGGTGCATTATACATTCCAACATATGAGTACAATTACAGAGTTATCACCAGAGGTGATCCGATATTACAATAATATTACATCACCTGATAGGCGCAAATGCGAGAATACAAGGAGCATACAGGAGTAAACAATGAAAGGCACTCACGAGTTCACTATAAGGAAACTCGAGAGGCACACAGGGGCCTGGAAGGATGGAGCTCTGGACGGTATGCTGGAGATCCACGCTACCGCTGCGCTACTCTGATCAGCAACGAGGAGAATCCACACGCTCCAAGCTCCAAAACCTGGACATGAGAATCCAGGGGAGTCAGATGAAACTCCCCAGGCGAGTGTGATACAAAAGCCAGGTGGCGAGCCAGGATGAGCACAAGTGTGAATACAACAATTGATATCAAGTACAAAGGATATCAAGTTCAGAAAACAGGGGTTAGAACACAAATATAGCAGGCATGAACAAGTATATCATAATCATCATAAAACAGGAAATCCGATTACGAGCAAAACCGATTGCACAAGCTTAGGTCACGCTTCCATGAGACTAGTACGTCGAAGGAATAATCCAAACAAGGAAACCCTCATTCATATACCTTTATCTCATATCATCGTAATCCAAGCGCATACAATCACAAGTCACAAAGTGGTCATAACAGAAGTACATAACAGGCGTGACAGGAGTACATAACGGGAGTCATAAGAATCGTAACAGGAATCATAATGAGAATCCATAACAGGCATCATAACAGGAATCCAATACAGGTGTCATAACGGGGAATCATAACAAGAGTCATATCAGGAATCATAACAGGCACTTATTATTACTCGTCTGACCCATATATCTGGGTATGTGTCCGGGTGTACACCCCAACACACATACATCCATATATAAGCAAGGCGAGGGTTGTTAACGGAAGCAGATGGAGAACTGATAACACTTCTTATAGTAGTTCCCATACACCTGGGACCAGCTTGGAGGCCAAAGTCCCCCTAACACGCATCTTCTGTGGGCCCAAAGTCCCACTAACACGAATCGTCAGTATTTTATTCCATTACTATAAGTAAGGTATCATTCCGGCATCCATTACTTCCTCCCATTCCCAGTGCAAATTGTAGCTTATCAATATTATCAAATTACGGGAATAACAGGTCATAACAGGAATAGCCCTACAGATTCAGAGGTGGCCCCCACAGATTCAAGAGGTGGCCCCCACCGAGTATGGTGTGGCACTTTGTTCCATGTGGCACTTTGTTCTGAGGGGATGGATTCTAGAGGTGGCCCCCACAGATTCAAGAGGTGGCCCCCACCGAGTAGTGTGGCACTTTGCTCTGTGTGGCACTTAGTTCCATACACAATAACAAGCAAGATTCCCGTAAACATGATAATCACAAGTCAAGTAGATCATGCTGGGTGTTGAGTGATAGCATGACAGGATGGTGATGTTAGGCAGGTGACAAGTCATGAAAATATCATAACAAATAATACAAGTCCCGAGGATAAAGTCCATATTCAAGGAAGTGATCAATCACAGCAGTTAGCTAAAGATAGTCGACTAGGGATTCATGGGTAGTCGACTAAGCAAGGAGTTAGTCGACTATAACAAAGAGACAAGTCGACTAGCTAGGCTGCGTTTGGGAAAGCTGCGTTTCAGAGAAACGGCGCGTCTCTAGAAAGTGGCGCGTCTCAGGGAAGTGGCGCGTCTCAGGAGTGTGCGCGTCTCAGGGAAGGGGCGCGTCTCAGAGAACCGCGTTTCAAGTGAGCTGCGTTAGTCGACTTGGAACAGTGGGTAGTCGACTTAGAGAAGTCCGCGTTTCAGAGGACCGCGTCTTCAGAAGAGGGTTAGTTGACTAGACGCGAAGGGCAAGTCGACTAGCATGCTACGTTTCGCAAAACTGCGTCTCACGAAGTCGCGTTCCACGAGCCCGCGTCTTGCCACAAGTCCGCGTCTCATGAATCCGCGTTTCACAAGCCCGCGTCTCACAAGAAAGAGTTAGTCAATAAGGGATGAAAGAGTAGGCAGCGTTCCAGGAAAAGGTTAGTCGACTGGCACAAAGGATTAGTCGACTAATGAGGTGCGTTCCAGAATAACCAGGCTGCGTTTCAAAGAGTTAGTCGACTTATGATTTGGGCAAGTCGACTAATACTGGGAGACAGTAAGCAGTAACAGCTTTTAAGAGTTATAGTTTGTTGATAAAAATACAAGTTCTTGGCGAGGAAAAGCACTCGCCGAAATAGGAAAATCCAGCGAGAACACTCGCATAGTCAATAAAATACGAAGGCAAGCGGATAGCGAGATTACTCGCCTAACAAGATCTTTACCGCGTCCAACGAAGGGAAGCTCGGTCCCAATCCAAAAGGAGGGTACCGGCCCTAAGTTTTGCCGCCAGAGAAAAACACGGCCCCAATCCAAAAGGAGTGGCGGTTCTCACAAGGTGATGGAGGGAGGTTGAAGGTGGTATGCTTGGTGAAGAAGTTATGGAGAAGATGAAGGTTGGTAAACAAGGAAGCAAGAGAAGGAGCTCTCCCTCGGTGGTTCCTCTGTTGGAAGCCGCAGGAAGCAAAGAAGAAGAAGAAGAAGAAGTAAAAATGAGGGAGAGAGAAGGAGAGGGGGTATTTATAGGATTTGAGTTTGTGAAGTGATGCAAATAAATAAGGGAGGGGGTTTTGTAAAATGGGGAGATTTGATGTCTCTTGGCCACTTGGCCGGTTGTGATGAAGAGAAATGAATGGGGTGTCTTGGAAATGATGTTTGGAAGGGAAGAATTAATGAAGAGAGAGAAAAAGGAATATACACCATATAAGACAAAGAATCAAAAGGAGAGATTCATGCTTTTCTCCCACTCAAACGCAGCCCAAATGGGAGGCTTGCGTTTAAGCCAAAAATAGGCCAAACGCGAGAGTGAAAGTGGCGTTTCAAGGGAGAAGCAAAGCTGCGTTTCAAAGAGGAGAGAGAGAGAGTCATGATAATTGATGGGATTTGATCTGAAGTGCATTAAATGCGAAATGGGGAGGATCTTCACAATAAATGCGGAATCCTAGTTGGTGAGATCCACGTTTAAGGAAGGAGAGAGAAAATGGGAAAAGACAAAGTGGAATATATGGGACCATCTCCTCGGTATCTGGGAAAACACGGAAAAGCCCAAAAATAAATAGCTCGGAAAGCTTCCCAAAATTCTCAAAAATCATAAATATTATAAAATGATTTTTGATGAAATCGGTTTTCAAAGATTCAATCTCATTTTCAAGATAAAAATCATAAGGTCAACCGTCAATCTCGGTATACGCCGGATTGGCCGGGTTTTCAATAAATTCAGGAAAATCCCAGAAAATGTATTCAGATAGAAAATATGTTTTTGAGAAATAATGTCTAAAGGCACATTTAGAAATTCTAAACCGTTTGTAAATTAAAAATCTGGGAGTCGGTCAACGATATTGGCCGATACCGGTTTTGAAGATTTTCAACTTAATTCTGGAAAATTCCAGAAAATCATAGAAAATCTAGAATATGGAAAATGATGTTTAAAACTGAAATCGGTCAAATCGGTATACCAGAATGTCCAAACCGAGCAATACTCTGGGATCGGGCCTTCGGTTCAAACTAAGGTTGACTCCGAATCCACGAATCCAAATCCAATACAAAACAATCATATAAAGAATACAAAACAAATACAAGAAGTAAATCGAAAAATACGGCCGAAAAATCTGAATACGCAACTAAGTACGTATTCCGGGAGCGGGGTGTTACAGTATCACTAGACCTGATCACGGTTCTGATTCGAACCGAAGAATCGAACCAGAACTATGGAAGGAAAACAGAAACCGGACAGGGTCGCGAGTTCTCGGTTCCAAACCGAACTGGAACCGTGCCCAACTGGTCTGGTTTCGGTTTCGTTTTTTAAGAAACGGCACCGACAGTTTCAAGCTTTGTATAGTTTCTCAATGGACACGAGGAACAAAGATATTCATAGTAATCTATATTCAATTTCATCGTAGATCTAAATAATAAAACACCAATGTCATATACGCCCAAAACTTCTGTGGATTTGATAAAAAAAATTGAATGTAGAGCACACATATGGACTATTTCCCTAAGTATGCACATATACACACCATAAGACCATATCCCATCAATATGTAGCGATTGAAAATCACCTAGGGGGGGGGGTGAATAGGTGATGGCTAATCTAATGGTCACTAAATGCGGAATTAAAAACTATTATGACCTAAACTAAAATTCTTAAACTAAACACCAAGTTTAACACAAGAGTGTAGCCGAATTCCCCGTGAAGGGCTCTGAACTAACTTCTCAAGATTCCTCTAAATAAGAGTTGAGGTGCCACGTTGGCTCTCTTGGTTGAAAACTAGTGTTAGCAAACAAACCCCAAGCATATATCAATAAGCACACAATATATCAAGCATATAAAGGTAAAGACAATAATAGCATGCAAGATATAACGACAAAGAGATAGAGAGTGAGCAATCGTAAACACGGGAGATTTGTTTCGAGGTTCGAGCACCCTTGCTCTACATCCCCGCCTTCACACTTGAAGGATTTCCACTATAATCGATCCCACCGGATCACTCGGTGCCGCAACACCTACAAGACGAGTTCACACTTGAACTCCTTGGACTCTCTAGTCCGTACACCCCCCAAGCCCACTAGCTCGCCGAGGCCGCATCTCAAACAATGAGTTCACACACAAACTCGAAACACCGCGAACACACTTGTCCGCCTCCTCAAAGAACAAAGATGAACTTTGGTGATCACAACTCTTGATCACCTAAAATCCTCTCACAACAAATCCCTATAGGTAGATATAGCAATGGATAGCTCAAGTATTGTGTGAGAAACAAAAGGAAAGAGATGGTGGAGCAAAACTCAAGAAAACACTTTTAAACACTCTTGATAAAACTCCTTTTGATAGGAAATATTTGCTCTCAATTTAGTGGAGAAAAATCTCTTGAAAGAGTAGGAAAAACTGGCTCTAAAATCCACTCCAAATCTTGTAGAAAACAGCCCCCAAATGCCCCAATTTATAGAGCTAGAAAAACTAGCCGTTGGGGGTCTGACAGAGCTGTCGGTCGATCGGCCGGTCGACCGCCAACGGTCATTTTTCCGACCGTTGGGGCAACGGTCGACCGAGCCTCTGGAACAGAGAGCAGGTCGACCGGTCCGGTCGACGGGGCTTTCCAGAGAGCAGAAGCTCTCTCGCGGTCGACCGGGTCGGTCGACCGGCCCTCCAGCCAGATACTGGCGTGCACGCTGTGCACGTCGGTCGACCGCCCGGTCGACCGTCTTCAAGCACGGTCGACCGGCAGAAGCCAGTACAGAATTTCTGGGACAAAAATCTTGGTCTTTTTGTTTGAAATAAAATCTCATAAAATCACAGAAAATCTACAAAAATAGTTTTACCAATATACTATGATAAACAAACATGCTTGCACAAAATCAATGCATGTTACAAATGATTTGGACTATTTTTGTAAGTTGAAAATATTGGTTCAAAACGAAAACTGTATTTTTTCAAAACTTATTTTTCCAAACTTCTCCAAATACAAAAATAAGATATTTAAACAACTTTTAAAGCATAGAGTGTATGGATATGATCCACTACACATACATGATGAAATATCTAGGTTTTTGACATTAAACACTAAACTTGAATACCAAAAACCAAACATGAATAAAGGAAGGAAAACATGCATACCGGTTTGGTTTTTCTAAAACTTATTTTCTTTTATAAAAATAACTAAATCAGGAGTGTGTGTATATGATACTTGAGCAATCCACCAACTATTCTATCCTTTACATTTTATTCTAAAACAAAATCTTATAAAACAAATCTAGACACAAGTCTTTGTAACACCCCGTTCCTGGAATACGTACTTAGATACGTATTCTGATTTTTATAACATATTTCTTTGATTTATCTTGTATTTGTTTTTGTTTTGTGATTATTGATGTGATTGTTTTGTGTTGGATTTGGATTCGTGGACTCGGAGTCAACCCTAGTCTGAACCGGGGCCCGAACCTAGTGCTTTGCTCGATTTGGCCTTTCTGCTAATCCGATTTGATCGATTTTAGTTTCAAATATTGTTTTCCAATATTTTAGATTTTTCATGATTTTCTGGAATTTTTCAAAAATATTTGCAAAATCTCCAAAATCGGTGTCGGTCGGCGTCACTGACTGATTCCCGGATTTTTAGTTTTCAAATGGAGTTAAATTTTTATAAACGGCTTTCACGTTACTTCTTAGAATTTCATTTTCTATCTAAATTCATTTTTGAGATTTTTCCGAATTTATCGAAAATTCACCGGTTTTGGTGTCGACCGGTACCGCCAGAAGATTCCAAGATTTTTAATTTGAAATCTATATTAAATTTCTCGAATCCGATTTCACGGGATATCTTATATTATTATTTTCTAATTTTGAGAATTTTTCGGAGTGATTCTGAAACAGTCAAATTTTACCCTATTATAATAATATTATTCTTTCTCAATTTCCTTTTTTTCCCCTTCCCCAGAGTCAACTCTGACAGCCTACTTCCCCCCAATCACATCACAGCCATCCCCCAATCATATCACAGCCATATCCCATCACATCAATTCTTTTTTTTAAATACCAATCTCTCCCCTTTATTTTTTCAACAAAATCCTTTATTTTTTTCCTTCTTTTTCTTCTTCTTTTCCTTTTTCTTTTTCTCCCTTCTTCTGCTGTTCCCTGGCGCCCGACGAGATCGCCGACCTCCTCCTCCCTCCGGCGCCCCGGTGGGGGCTGACCGCCGCCGGCGCGATGCCGGCGGCCTGGGCGCGGCCAGGGGGCCTCCTGGCCCCCTGTGCGTAGGCGGAGCACCCCCCCTCTCTCTTTCTCCCTCTCTCTCTCTTTCTCCCTCTCTCTATCTGTTGGCCTCGCCGGCGGCCACTGGCCGGAGAGGGGCAGCCATCTCCCCCCCTCTCCCTCCTCTCTCTCTCCCTGATTCTTCTCTCTCCCCCCTTCTCCCTCTCTCTCCCTCACTTTTGGGGTGGCCGGCGGCCACCCCTGGCCTGCGCCGGCCACCGAGGGCCGGCGGGCCCCCGACGTTTTCCCCCCCTGCCCTCTGGCCGCACTACCGCGTCCAGAGTTTGGCCCGGCCAGGGCAACAGGCCCTGGCCGTGGCCTGTTGGAGGGAGGGGGCTGCTTCCCCCTCCCTATCTCTGCCCTGGGGTGGCCGGTGGCCACCCCTGCGCTGGCGCCCCGCCGGCGCTCCGCCGGTGGCCGGCGGCCATGCCTGGCCAGGGGGCTTCCAACCCCCTGTGCGTGAGAGAAGGGGGGCTGCTGCCCCCTGTCCTCTCTCTCTCTCATCTCTCTCTAATCTCTCTCTCTCATCTCTCTCTCTCATTCCCTCTCTCATCTCTCTCTAACTGCAACCTCTCTCTCCAGATTTTCCCTCCCCCTCTCTCTTTCTCTCTCATCATTTTCTCTCTCTAGAATCTCTCTTTCTCTCTGTACATTTTCTCTCTCTAGAATCTCTCTCTACACTTTCTCTCTCTAAAAATCCCTCTTCTCTTTTCCTCTCTAAAAATAATAATAATATATTTTAATGTATGGATTGGTCCTGTGCAAAGATTTCTGGTGTTTCGGGATTTCTCACGGTTTTTCCGGTATTGAGGCGAGTACAGTTCCTTTTAACATGCATCTATTTTAACATTATGCGAGTACAGTCCTTTTGATATTCTATGTTCCATGTCTAACGACTGTTATCCTGCTTTTATACATGATATGGGAGATGATATGTGTATCCCCGACACTGATATGTTACACCGATATTTGCCATGCTATATATGATACCGGTACCTGCCATGCTATATTTGTCATATGATACCTGACATCGGTACATGCCATGCTATATTTGATACTTGATATATGACACCAGTATTTAACATGCTATATTTGCCACATGATATATAACACTGGTACCTGGCACCTGTATTACCTGGCATATTCATGATTATTATGTGACCAGACATCTGACACTCCTGTATCACCTGTACTCCTGTACTCCTGTATCTCCTGAGCTCCTGTACTCCTGTATCTCCTGAGCTCCTGTACTCCTGAACCCCTAAAAAAAAAGGGTGACTCCTGATATTATACTCCTGTTAATTCCCGTAGTTGCATAATCATGGTTATACTTTATACACTTGTGGACATTATCTTTGGGCAATGTAAATAATAAAAATACTCAACTTACACTGGGTGGGGAAACTGATGGACACCGGTTGATGTCATATTTATAATGGATATTTCTGAAGTGTCATGTAGGGCGCGTAATGATAAGTCCCCGGAAGCAGTAGCCTGAATCTGAAGTGTCGTGTGGGGCGCGTAATGATAAGTCCCCGGAAGCAGTAGCCTGTACTCCTGAGCTAGTTCCGAGCTGAGATGGGACCCACTATAAATATGAGCCATCAGATTTATCAGTTTCCAAATAATAACTCATCTTATTCATAAGTGGATGTATGTGCACCGGTAGCACATACAAAAGCATATGAATCGGATGAATAACATAAAATAACCAAACAGTAATAAGGTTAGGAACGTGTGATATTTGGTCTCTCCTTTGTTCGGGTTCTGGTACTCACATATCAGACTCGGGTAAGTTCTACAGAGTGCGAACTCTAGTATGGACTATTGGTGATGTGAGACGCTGGTAGGGAGGCGATTGAAATATCAGATGGTACTGACTATTATTATTGGATTAATTAAAATATAACACCTTTATATTCTCCATTTACAGTATTATGCTCTGAATTGACACCTGTTTTATAACACATGACTTCTGTGATACTATGATAACTACTGTCACGCTCTAGTTCTGTTACCCTGAGGGCAACTCAAGTTGTATGAACTCAGATGATGGTGACACCGGATATGTGGTATATAGATAAGGTTTCCTTGTTTGGATTATCCCCTTGACGTATCACTCCATGAATCCATAATCTGAGCTTATACAACTAGAATTGTCCATACTTATTTATCGTGTGTTTAGTTTATTTATCACATGTTGCCATATCTTTTCGCATGATTATGCGTACCTATACTCTCTATACCGTTTCCATACATTTTCGATACAGACTTATGGATATACATGCATTTACTTGATCTCAGATTTACTGTTATTTTCTTTAAATTACTTGTCATTTCCTGTACCTGCATGCCTGGACCACATCACTTGATCATGTATACGTGTGCCTGTTATGCACGCCATCTGGCTTTATAATATGTACTCGCTGGGGTTGCTAACAACCCTGGATTCTCATGTCCAGATCCTGGAGTCTGGACCATAGCCTTGTTGTACCTGATCTGAGTAGCGCAGCGGGAGCGTGGATTAGTAGGTGCCTACCTGGACCCTCTTCCTTCTCGCCTCTTCTTGATCGGCTCGCGAGATTTTAATCTTGCCACTCGTGAGTACTTTCCAGTGTTTCATATTGTGTATCCTGCTTTTGTGCCTCTGAGTGATCATATATTCTTCAGATATTATATCATGCCTTGTGATAACTGTGTACTGGTGTTATTATTGCTGGATTGTATATTACCACTGTGCTTCCGTATTCTGACTCCTACTTGTATTGATGCTTAGCGTATATACGATAGGGTATTCTGACCTGTGTATATACGTCGCAGTAACGTCTCCGTACCCTCCGGATCGGGGCGTTACAGTCTTCATGAAGTCTTCACTTGAAGTCTTCTCATCTTCTTGACTTGGTCCAAACCGTGCTAGCTCCAAAACTTGACTTTAAATCCTTTGTTGAAGCTATACACCTACTAAGATCTTGATCATGAATCTGTCACTAATTAAACACAAGATCATTAGTACTATAACTACATGAGTTGATCATCATCAAAACTAGAGTGATGGGCCTTTGGGCCAACAGAGATTTCATGTCATGATTCCTGAAGCAATGACTGAAACTACAGAAAACAATTCTTGTAATTATCAGAGCTTAACATAGTTGCATTTCTCTACTAAACAAAAAAAGAAAAAAAATAAAAATAAAAATAAAAGTAGAAGGGTTCATATCTAGCATATGCATGCACTGCATGTATATTGCAAAACAGAAGATTCCCATCTCTTGCATATGCATAATATTGCAAACAGCTACAGATTATGCAAACTTTGGAGTTATCCATGCTGCATTGACAATGTTGAGTTCATCGGTGGTGGACTTGTCGCTGCCAGCAACACCATGAATCCGCTGCCGCCTGGACAGTCCGATCAGTTCGCTGGTCCTAGTACTTTTCTGGCAAGCAGAGATCAATATGCCACCCTCATCTCCAAATCTACGTAGCCATTCGATGCCATGTCGAGCCCTTAGCTCTTTGTACAAAATAGAGAAGATATCATCTTCGTCTCCAAAAATTCTTGCCGAAATCTCAGTAATGTTCCTTGTTACATAGTTGTAGGCCACATACGTCTTCGCTGTTAATCTCACATTAAAGTGGACCACTAACCTTTGTTGGTTAATTGGATTCCATGATTAAGGTTTACTGATATTTATGTATGCCCAAAATATAAAGTTGCACTTATGCATATTTTGTAATCATGTGGGATATAAAGGGCCATGATGGGTGGTTTTATCACATATGATTATTTTGCAATATAGTTATTTGCAAATAACGGTTTCTTGCATAATAGATCCTCTTCTCTCCTCTTGCAAATATACAAAACCTTTCCCTTGTTGAGAGATCCATCAGTGAATAGAATTTGGGTTTTGTGGAAGGAAAAGAGACAGAGAGAAGAAGAGTCTTGATTAGGGTTTGCAAGAAAGTAAAGTGCCTTTACAGATTGGAATTTGCAAGGATCACAAAAGGAGATCTTCACCTTCCTCAATCATTCAATGGCTTCCGGTATGTATATGCATTTAATTTATATATGTTCATATTCTTGAGATGCTTTGATTCTAGATCCATGGTAATTTAATCCGCATGATAGTTTTAATTTCTTACATTTGGTATCAGAGCCGTGTTTTAGAATCAATACATCTTGGATTATGGATTATGGGAAATTAGGGTTTTTGATTAATAGTTCAAAATCAAAATTTTTGATCTTTTAATTGTAGAATTTTAAGAGGATTTAATAACCCTAATATTCTGTTCATATTTCTCTAATTGTACAATTAATAGGGATCAAAATTCAGGAATTAGAAACCCTAATTTTCCCTAATTAATGGCTTCAGTCGATTAAACAGGAACTGCTTCAGATAACTGTTTCGTCGACTATTAGTCGACTAGCCCATAACACTAGTCGACTAGGTCTGTTTTTAGAAAGTTGTGAACTCTCTGTTTTTACTGATTAGTCGACTTGACATTTTGATTAGTCGACTAATAATGAGTATAGTCGACTAACCCTTTTCCCAAGTCGACTAATAGATTAACCGAGAGTTGCCTTCCTGCAGGAGTCGACTAATCTTGCTCTTAGTCGACTAACCTATTATTGTGTAGTCGACTAATCCTTCCTCTATGGTCGACTATACTTGACCCAAGTCGACTAATCCCCTTTTGTAGTCGACTTGACTTAGCCTTAGTCGACTAGGCTTACCTTGACTAGTCGACTAATGGCTGTTTAATTTCAATCATGAATGTATGTTACACATTTAAGTTATTGTGTTAATATTGATTGATGTTGGTCAAGTGATGAATTGGAGTATTATGGAATTACTCAAATAAAAGGTTAGAGAATATTATTGGTTAGTGTTGACACTTAAAAAAGACAAGATTCTTATTGGTCCCAATAATGTCTAAACTTGTTGACATTTACAAAAGACAAGTGACAGACGAGCTGAAGACCAGTTTTCACCCATCTCCGAGGGACAAGGAAGCAAATTGGACTCCACTGATCCAGCAAGCAGACAGTGAACCCAGATTGTTTCTAAACAGACCTCAGCAGGTCTAAAGATGCTAGCACTTAGCATTGCATGAGCCCAAAGGGATAGCCTCGCCTGAGAGGCTAACATCACTCGACTTCGCCTTGAAGCCATCCAAAGCCTTGCCAGGAAGCTAACTCGCAAACTTCGCCACAGAGGACTTCCAGCTCCGCCAAAGGGTTTCTTTCGGACTTCGCCAGAAGCTGCCTCTAGCTCCGCTACGAGCTCAATGCGGACGGCTCCGCTATGAATCTGCCACGGTCAACCTTTGACCAATCAAATCTCCAGATGAGATCGGATCCAATCAGATTAAATCCAATCAAGATCAAATCAGAGATCAAATTTGGCAGTTGATTGCCACAATCTCTTGACTCTTCTAAATGAGTAAGAAGATCAGGGGAAATCCTCCAACGATATGGAAAGGATCAAAACAGATCAAGAGGATCAACCGACCTACCATTTCTAGCTCCGCAGAAGCTATCTTAGCCTCGCAGCAAGGCTACTTTCCAGATTTAAACAGATTTGATTCAATCTGTTTCCATATCTTCAAGGGACGATTATACCCTTGCTCTCCCTATAAATAGCCCACCAGGGGTACAAGGAGAGAGACAGGCAGACGGACGCACAGAGAGAGATATCGATCAATCGAGAGAGAAGACTCCACAAGCAGAGACTTCTTCACAAAGCACCGTGCGCTCTTGAATTCAGAGACCTTTTAAAGAATTTCTTTCTCTAACCAGGGTGTTGATACCCTAACATCGTCCTTCTTCTCAAGGAATCTCCGGAACCAGGCGAGAAGGAATTCCTTATTGAAGGCAATTTTGAGAAGCATCAAGAGGGTTCTACCAACCTTCTGTTCTCTGATTCCCCGAACCAGGCGAGAAGGGAATCTCATCGCTCGCATCGTCAAAGGGACAAAGTGGTCGCGCGCTGACCAGACTCCTATCGGCACACTTCTCCAGAATCTCTGAGGAGATCTACTTGTAATCTTTTTAAGAATACTTGTAATTTAGCTCCTCAACCTTTTTATTGTAAGTTTTCCCCTTTGCAAACATAATGGAAAACAAGATGGCGACTCCGCTGGGGATGAAATTCTCCACTGCCGAGAATCAAGTGTCGCAATGCGACGAACAGACCTTTGGGTCTAACTCTGAATTCAGAAAAGCCGGTGCAGCCAGAGCTTCTCTGGCTATATCTTCAAGGAAAGTCTCTGCGGAGACTGAAAAGGTTCTCTGCGAGCCTACTGCGGTTATTTGGCGCAACAAGGGAGCACGTCCGCAGTCTGATTCCTTTACTTGTGAGAACTTGGTGGTTCAGTTCGATCAAGGGAGATTTGAAGAAGTCGTCTCTGGGGGTGGCCCAATGCTTCGAGCACGGAAGCATAGGAGGGTTTCCACGACTAAGGTTTCAAATCAGAAACCGGAAGAAGAATTCTGCCAAAACCCCTCAGCCTCGTGTGTGGCTAATCAGGTTCCTTGCGAACCTAAGTCTCCTCTGCCAAGGCGGGTATGGAAGCCTAAACAGAAGTTTCGACCGAAGCTTCAGGCGTAGCTACGCCTAAACCGCGCCTCTCCCGTGAAGAAAAAGGCAAGATGCATGTCTGCTCCAATCATAAAGTTACAACGGCAATCATACCGTTGTCTAATTCAAGAGTAGCGATGCCTCGCGCCGGCCTCGTTCTCATGAGCGAAGCCACCGTACCACAGCGTACGCGCAGGGTCCATGACCGCGAAGCCGAAGCCAAAGTACCATCTAAGGCTAATTGCCTTCGCAGCAGCATAGCGGGTAAAGCACCGTAGCGTGCTCCGCTTTCCAGTGCGTCAAGCACTAAGTTCGCGTCTAATGGCGAAGCTAGAACCAAAGCACTATTCAGATCTCGTCTGCAGGGATAAAAAGAACAGGACATCGTCCTATGTGCGATCCAAAAGAGCCTTTGCGCTCGATTGCAGGGACCCAACCGGGTTCGATTTGAGGAAATTGTTGACGGATAGACAAATCTCTTCCCCCTGTTGTCGACAAGTAGGATGTCAGCTGGTGACACTCCACTCGGTCCATTGCCAGCTGGGACCAACCCCCGCCACGCCTCCAAGACGACGGTCAGTCTTTGATCGACTATCGGTACATGCTCCGGGGAAACACCGCAAAAGGAGCATCTCGCGAGATCTACCCTCTGCATCCGTCAACATGACCGGAAGAGGACGAGAGTCCCCAGATCCAGACTACAGCCCAGGCTTAGGCGAAGTCTTGGTGCATGAAGAAGGTGTTTTCCGAAACACCAGATCCAGGGTAGCGATACCTTACACTTACGAAAAGCCTTCCTCCTCGACGGCCCTAGCCTCGTCAGAACCCAGGAAATCACTCCAGTCATCAGACGAAGAAGAAGATGAAGACAGTGGGTATGCCTCTTCGGCGACAGTTAGCTCGGTGCGAACTGACAAAGCATCAGTCAATATGGCTGATAATGTTAACGACGACCTTCGTCGACGCCTGGAAGCTCAGGAGCAAACTTCCAGAACCCAGCAAGAAACTCTGGACAATATTCAACAGATGCTCGCTCAACTCCTCAATAACCGGAATAACAATGATGCCGGGGAGCAATCACGATGAGGAGGAACACTTCAGCAATGAGCAACCAAAGCCGGAGAAATCCAAGGAGGGTTCTTCTTTAGACGCCGAAGTCCTTAAGGGCCTCCAAGCTCAAATCGCATCTCTGGCTCAGAGGGATGAATTAAAGAAGGTAGGGGCAGTCCGTCCTTATCCGCTGGAGTGGGATTCGGTGCCGTATCCACCAAAGTTCAAACCGCCAACGCTGCATACCTATGATGGAAAGAGCTCGCCAAATCAGCACATCTACTATTTCTGATCTCAGACTGGTAATGTTATAGGCAATGACGCCATCATGGCTAGGCTATTCATTGGCACCTTAAAGGGGGTGGCATTTGACTGGTTTCGCAGTCTTCCCCCGGGATCTATCAACTCCTGGATCGACCTGGAAACTCGGTTCCTCTCTCGTTTCTATGAGGACGATACCGAAGTAACCATGGACAAGCTCCTCTCCACTGTGCAGAGGAAGGGCGAATCTGTCCGTGACTACATTGAACGGTTCAGAAACTTATCCTTGATGTGCCAGCAGGGATGCCATTACCCATGCTCTTGCAGACATGCAGACACAACTTCCTAGACCAAGTGGAAGTTCGCATGGGGGCTGTTAAAGCCCACACTTGGAAAGAATTGGTCGAACAAGCTGAGATAGCCGAGAAGTCGGCTAAAAAGTTCGAACCATCCGCCCCTAGAGGCAAGTGGGAGATGAACAACAAAGGGCGTAGCGACCTACCGCAATCTTCTCAAGCTAAAGGCAAAGAGATTATGTCTGTGGAGTTATCCGGAGATGTGCAGTCAAAGGCCAAGAAAAGTGGCTTCAACAATCAGGAGCCCAAGTTCCCTCTGAAGCAGTACTCCTTCAAAGACGATCAGGTGGTCACCATATTCCACCTGCTCCACAAAGGGAACAAAATGAAGCTGCCAGATGCGCGGCGTCCCAATGAGATAGGGCGCACAAACGACCCTAAATACTGCCTCTACCACAGGATGGTCCACCATCCTACTGACAAGTGCTATGTCCTCAAGGATAGAATTCAAGTCTTGGTTGATGCCGGGGTTCTGACGTTGAAGACGGAGCAAAAGAAAGTCACTGCCAATATGGTGACTCTTGAGTTCGGCAAAGCTCCGAAGATCACAGTTCCTGACGGGACTTATTCAATCCCTGCGCCACGGTTGGAAGTCAAGCATCTTCCAGCTACAGCTCAAAACAATAAGGGTCTTGTTCCCTTAACATTGGAGACAGGAGAAGTCATGTGGATACATCCAGACCTCGTCCAAGACGTACAGCGGGATCCAAAGCAGCCCAACTCAAAGGGCAAGTCTTGCAATGTCATCTCCATCCTGCCAGACGACGGCAATCTTACATCGGCTTCCCTCAGTGATTCCGAAGGAGAAAAGCTTGCTTGCATGGCGCAAGCCGATGCGCCTCAACAGACGGGCACCCGATCCGAAAAATCATACTTAAGGAAGTATGAAAAGTCTACTGACGAGATACAACAGCAAATGACGTCAGTACAAGTACCAGCATCCACTCCAATCCCAGCCAAGGGAAAGAAAAGCCTAAGGAAGTACGATTCGACCACGTGTTGAAGAAACCACCAGGCCAAGGTTTGATACGCCCTTTCGCTTTGATATATTGGCTCAGCTGGCCAATATCCCAGCTCGTATCACTATACACGAGCTCCTTCGCCTCTCGAAAGAAACAAGAGAAGCACTCAGGGAGGTGCTAGCCAATTCAGAATCCTTTCTGACATGCATGCCTGAGATCCCTAACGACGACGTTCAGTCTCCCTGCCCAGAATGTCATCATGCACAATCAAAGGTGCCCGCTATTACCTTCACAGCAGAAGATATGCTTCTCAAAGATAACAAGCACGATCGACCTCTGTACTACATCGGATATATCGGTTCAACGTGCATCGAGAGAATACAAGTCGATCCGGGGTCTGCACTCAGCATTATCCCCAAAAGGCTTCTCTACTTCCTCGGCATACCATTGTATAGGTTGTCCGCAACCACTACTACAATATACGGTTTCAACGCCGGGAGCAGTCATCCACTGGGAAAGATTCGACTCCGTTGCAGAATCGGGAGTCTGAAGTCAGAAGTGACATGCTATGTCATTGATGCTGACACTTCATATAACCTGCTGCTGGGACGGCCATGGATCCATGCCAACTGGATCGTCCCTTCCACCCTCCATCAATGCTTCAAATATGTTGAAGATGATGCGACAATACGAACTGTCTTTGCTGAGAGACAACCATTCAAAGGAGTGGAAAACTACTTCACTGACGCTCTCCTATATCAAGAGGCCGGTGGAGCACTTAAAGAATCGTTGCCGGACGATGATGAAAGTGGCAACGAGGCGGATTCAGAATCTGAAACAGGCATGCCAGCCATTCTGATTGGTGAACCAATTATAGCATGTCTCAATAATCCCCTATGTAATACTCCTTCAGAGGATGAAGGTGAATGGGTAATTAATGATAATATTTCTTTTGATTATCCTACGACTGTTGGGCTATTTGAATCCATTACGGATAGCTCTCTGCATATGCCTTTACACAAGCCAAGTGCGTCCAGTACGCCGATGGAATCCGCAGAAGGAGCCGTCTTGGTGATCCCGCCATCCAAAGAAGGATAATCTTCGGTAGAACCCAACCACGGGGACCCGCGGTCGCAGATTCAAGTTCAGACTCAGACACTCCACAATTCTTTCATTACGCGCGGCCAGCGCGCCATATTATGAAGAAAATGGGGTACGACTTGAAGCATGGAGCAGGCCTGAATTTCGGAAAAGGAAGGAGCGGTTTGATGCGGAACTTTGTGCCTAAAAAGAAGCCTGCAAATTACTATGATAGTACACGCAGGGGGTTGGGGTATGTTACACCCACATCGTCAGCAACCATTCAAGTCAAAGACGATGAACCAATTCCATCACATTAGCCTCATCCTCCGAGTGGGATTCAGATGTCAGAATAGGAGGGATGTTCGAAAACCTCACTGCTAATATGACCTCAAGCAGTCAACTGGAGCCCGCAGAAGCCACTGACAAGGAACCATGGGCCCAGCAATTAGACCTTCAATGGGAAAAGTGATTCGAACTGCGCGAGCCGCCCACTGAAGACAAGGTGATGCAAGTCAATCTGGGTAGTCAAGACCATCCCAAACCCGTCTTTATAAGTGAAAGCCTATCACTTACGGAAAGGGAAGAATTGATAATACTCGTAAGAGAATATATAGATGTCTTCGCATGGAGCTACGAAGATATGCCCGACTTGATCCACAGGTCGCTATGCACCGTCTAAACATCAAGCCTGACGTTAAGCCAGTCAAGCAGCAACAACGTCGGTTTCGCCCGAACATCATGGAAGCTATTGAGGCCGAAATTCACAAGCTCATCGCATGTGGCTTCATCCGGGAGGAACAACATCCAGATTGGGTAGCTAATATCGTCCCCGTCCTCAAGAAGAACGGGAAAATACGGATATGCATCGATTACCGTGATCTCAATACGGCCTGTCCCAAAGACGAATTCCCAATGCCCATCACCGATGTCATGATTAACAACACATGCGGGTTTGAAAGGATGTCTTTCATGGACGGCTTTTCAGGGTACAATCAGATTAAGATGTATCCCGACGACGAGAAGCATACTTCGTTCCGAACACCATTGGGGGTATACTGCTATACTGTAATGCCCTTCGGACTAAAGAACGCCGGAGCAACCTACCAGCGGGCAATGAGTACGATCTTCCGCGATCATCTCCGAAAAACGGTGGAATGCTATGTCGACGACATTGCCGTCAAAAGCCGCAACAAGGATGAACATCTTGTTGGCCCAAAGGCCCTCCACCCTAGTTTTGATGATGATTAACTCATGTAGTTATGTTTACTAATAATCTTGTATTGTTTAAGTTTCAGATCATTAACCAAGATATTAGTTGGTAATTAGCTTCAACAAGAGGTGTTTAGAAGCTTATCATGGTGATTCCGGTGCCAAAGTTTAAAGATCATACCTTTGCACTCGGTGGATCGCGCTTGGGAGCAAGTCTTCTTGATGACTCATAGACTTAGGTATCCTAGTTTAGATAGTGTGTTTAGATCCATTTGTAAAGTTTAGTATAGTTGATATGCTCAAGTACACATACACACACATTTCATGATTTGGATTTTGGTTTTCATGAATAGTTTGAACAAAACAAGTTTACATGTTTTATATGTATATTAGATGTGCTCTATATACATACATGCTTATATGACTTATACAAACTTAGTTTGACGTACCTATTCATGTAGTTTTATGTTTTGGTATAAAACATATTTTTGAAATTAAAGAACAAAAACTGTGATATATTTTGTGAATGTATATTGGACCTATGTCCATATGCATCATGCTTAATAATGTTCAAATATCATGTTTTTGTATTTCTATAAAGTTTTAGGAAAATCAGATTTCCTATTGAAAAATCAAGTTTGATAAAAATACAAGTTTTGGTTTTTGATAAAATTGGCAAGACACAAAAATGAATTGATATGATTGATATATGTCTTGAAAATTTTTATCACATGTTTATGTTTCAATATAAAATGTTAAAACAAGTTTTATAGAATTTTCAGAAAAAGATAAAAGATTTTTATAAAATATTTTTTTCAAATTTTCTGATCTTATTTTTCTGTGCTGACAGGCTGGTCGGTCGACCGGGACGGTCGACCGCACCAAAGGACAGTCGACCGCACGGGTCGACCGACGTGCACAGACTTGTGCACGTCTGGCAGCACAGTGGTCCGGTCGACCGGACGGTCGACCGCTGCAGAGAGTTCTGCTCTCTGTTAGTTTGGGTCGACCGGACGGTCGATCGGTAGCTCCAACGGGTCAAAATATGACCGTTGGACGGTCGACCGGCCGGTCGACCGTTGCCTGTCAGAGCTGCCAGCTCAGCTCTAACGGCTAGTTTCGGTTTTGGCCTATATAAACCCCATCTCTTTGGGATTTTGGCTAAGGTTTTCAAGGAGAAAAATTTCAGACTTTCTCTAGTGTTTAAAAGAGTTTTAAAAGAGTTTTTAAGTCAAAAAGATTTCATCTTATTTGTTTTTGGGTTTTTGGAAAATCAAAGAAAGCTAGGGTTTTGGGAGATTGTTTTGTTTTTCATTTTCTATCATTTACAAGTGATTTCCCAAGTAGATTTTCTTTGTTGCTGGTTTCCAAAAACACCTTGCTTCCACACTTGAGCTATCACCTATCCTAATCTATTAGGATCTTGTTTTGTGGGAAAAAGAAAAGAGAAAAGAAAGAAAGATTGTGTTTGTGGTCTTTGTAACCACTTATTGTAAACCCTCCTTGCTTTTGTGAATCCTTCTTCAGTAGAGGTGATCGGAGTGGTATTGGTTTGGATCCCTCTTAGGTAGAGGTGATTGTGTTGGTTGTGAGCCTCTTCGGTAGAGGTGGTTGTTGGTTGGTTGTTGGCCTCGGTGGAGGTTGTTGTTTGAGAGAGGAGTTTGGTACTCCTAGTGTTGTAACAAATCCTCTTCGGTAGAGGTTCCCTCGGTGGGAGATAGTGGATTGGAAATCCTACACGGTGGTGTAGGCGGGGATGTAGAGCAAGGTGCTCGAACCTCGAAACATATCTTGGTCTTTGCGATTGATCCATTGTCTCTCTAACTCTCTCTCACTTTATATTTGTGCATAGCATCATTCTTATTGCCATAGCATATTATATACATTGCTTGTGTTTTTATTGCATGATTCATATTGCTATATCCTTGATTTCTTGGCTTGATTGTGTGTGCACATTGCTTGGATTACTTGTGTGTGTGTGCCTAACTTATACTCATCCAACAAGAGCTTCACATAACGCCTCAACCCATTTCAAGGGGAATCAAGGGGAGTTAGTCCAGAGCCTCGCAAGGGGAATTCGGCTACACTTGTTGTATTGTATTAGTTTGTGCATAATTTGCATTAGCTTCCGTTTTTAGCGCACTTAGTTTTGCATTTAGTTTTAGATTAGCACTAACACCTATTCACCCCCCTCTAGGTGTTTTTCAATTGGTATCAGAGCTAGTGCTCCTGATACTTAGGCTTAACATCCTAGGAGTGAGATCCATTTGCTTGCTAATCTATTGTTTGCATTTGCTTGTTTGCACACATTTAGTTTACCATGGCCTTTATGACCCCACCTATGTATGACCCTTCCAACATTCATGTTTGGAAGATTAGGATGACCGTTTATTTGCAAACCCTAGGTCATAAAGTTTATCTTGCTATTACCAAGGAATCCTTCCTTAGTGATCGCAATCATATAGGGGCCAATGCACAAGCCCTAGAGGCCATTAGAAGCATTTTATCTAAAGATTATCTTTTATGTGTTTCTAACTTTGATTCCGCTTTTGTAGTGTGGAACAAATTGACAACCACCAACACCTCCAAGCTTCAAGTCCAATCCAACAAGAAGAGGAATCTAGTGGAGAATCTGAACCACAACAATGCTATATGGTCCAAGGGAATGACTCCCTTGAGGTACACTCGGAAACTCAACTAGATAGTAATGATTGTGCTAGTTCTTCAAATGATTATGTTGATTCCCATGCTTTGAATGAAGAACTATCCATAGTTTGTGAAAAATTAATAGAAAACTATAAAGTTTTGAAAAAGAAGAGTCTAGGCATTAATACTGAAAATAAAAATTTGATTGCTAGACTTGATGTTGTTTTGCAAGAGAAAGAGGAGATTGCTAATGAGAGGGATTCATTAAAATCTCAACTTGATCTTGCACTTAAAGAAAATGAGTTTTTGAAAAATAAAAATGATTGCCATGTTCTTTTGAAGAAAAATGAAAATTTGTCTTCGAAAGTTGATTTTGTTTTAAAAGAAAATGTTGCTTTGAAAATAAAATTATTTCTATTTCAAATGAGTTGAATGCTTATTTAGATAAGAATATGGTTTTGAAAAGTAAAATTGATGCACATGTTTGCCATGCTAGTGTAGCTTCTTCATCTAGTCTACCTAATGCATGTACCTCTTCTTCTAAGATTAATAATGATATATCCATGCTTAAGAAGAAGGTAGATTGTTTGGGCTCCACTATGAGCCAATGTGCCATGAACCACACTCGCTTGGAAACCTTGGTTCGTAAGAAACAAGTTCCAACTTTTATGCATGCACACCTTCCACGGCATACACATGCTCCACACGGACATCATCAACACATGTATGCTCATGTGTACACATGTACACATTGTGGCCGAAAAGGCCATCTTGCTAAATTTTGTTATGATAGATTAAATGTTTCAAATTTAGCAAAGAAATTTGTTTGGATTAGGGAAGGGACTAACCCCCATGGACCCAACAAGATGTGGGTACCAAAGACCACTCCTATTGTTTTTGATGTAGGTGTGGGCTCTCACATGACGTGAGAGTGATAGCACCTTGGAGTGGATGCGTTCCGGACTTAAAGGAAATCAATTGGATGCATCACTTTCAAGGGAAGTTTTGGTGGAGATGACCACTATGTTTTTGGAGACAAGGAGAGTTGCCTTCTAGGTTTTGGTAACAAATTCCTAACTCCCATTTATTGTTTACATGCTTTCATATTATTGTTTATAGCATGTTTTGATGCTTTATAACATGTTTTTGATGTCTATGGATTAGTATGTTCATTCCATGTTTATTAGATCCTTGACATACATGTATAGTATTTGAGACACACATACTTATATGAACCCATACTTAGTGTTCTCACCTTTGTTTAAGCTATAATGTACATCATGAATCTAATACATGTGAATTTACATAGTAATCATGTTTTAGTTTTCTCATGATGATTTTTTGTTGTTTATGCTTTATGTGGTATAAACTAGTTTAGATGTAGATTTTATCAAAACTTGCATGTATGCATGTACACATAGTGAGAACAAATTGACTTTTATATGTTTGCACTTCATGCTCATTTGTACCCACTATATGCACATGTATAAGCTAGTTTTGATGATTCCTTCATTTATACTTGCTATGCCTATTTTCATGTTTTTACTTCATGTATATGTATTTTGAATTCAAACCTAATAAATATACATGTATACCCATGAGTCTTTTGCCTTCATGCAAATACTTTTAATAGACTCGTTTACGGTTGGGATATGTATGTATATTGTTAAATTTGGATGAATCATACATATACCAAGAAGTTTGATAAAAGAATTTTTGATGAATCTTTGCTTGTTTTATATAGCAAAATAATATTCGTGTTTGTTTTGATACTTCATGTTTTGAATATATGTTTAGATGTTAGTTTTCATTAAGACTAGGATTTATATTTGTACATATGATGGGCTACAAACAAATCTATATATGTTTGGGATTGAATGCTTGTTTGTTCCCATTAGATGTGCTAGTATAGTCTAGTTTTGATGATTCATACATTTTAAACTTATATTCCATTTTTGGTATTTGTTTTTATGATTATGAGTTTTCATTTCATGTATATGTGTATTTTGCCAAACTTGAAGATATACATGTATACCCCTTGAGTCATTTGCCTTTCATGCAAATATCTATTATGGACTCAAAGTGTGTTTAAGGGATATGTATGTATACTTCTTGTGTTGACAAATCATACATATACCTTGAAAAGAATTGGTATCAAATTGTTTTAATGAAAAACTAAATTTTCATACTTTTCATGCTTTTCATGTTTTCTTTGAATTGGTATTTAAACTTCATGTATATGTTTACCTTGTCCAAACTATTAGATATACATGAATATCCTTTTTGAGCCACGTGCCTTCATGCATATATCCTTGTGGACTCGTTTGTATCTTGGATATGTATGTATACTTTGGTTTGTATTAGACATACATATGCCTTGAAGATTAAATAATATTAATTTTTAGTTTTCTTGTTTAAAGGAATAATTGAACTTAATTGAACAAATTTTCATGATTGTGATCTCCATACTTGACTTGTACACTCACATTTATTATTTGCTCATGTTTTGTTTTCATGAGACATTTTTATGCTTAATTGGATTAGAGTGTTGATTATCGTGTGGATTTCATTTTTATGAAAAATGATTTGTATTTATTCCTTACTTGAAGGATTTCGTACTAGTTAACAAAACTTTTCATTTTAACTAGTTCATATTCTTCGTTATAACATGAGATATACACTTGACCCTATTCTTTCAATTGGTATCATTGAACACTTTCAATTGGTATCAATTTTTGATCTTTTTGTATACTCATATATGTTTTGTATATGTATGCTTACTCTTTCAAGAATATCAATGTCAATTGGTATCTAATTTTCATACGTATATATACTTGTTTATGCTAAGCTTGAAAATTTTCTATTGTTTGATTTGTTCTCAATTGGTATCTTAACAAGCTTATGCATATGTTTAGTTGGTATTTCATAAAGGGGGAGAAAATTTGATGTTGTCTTTCAATTGGTATTTGATTTCCACTCCCTTGCTTTATGTTAAAATATAGTTTCAAATTGGTATCATATGTTTAAAAGAACACATTTCTCTTAATGATATCAAGATGTTTATGTTAAATGTTTTAAATTGGTATCTCAAAATTTGTTTAAGAAAAACATATTTATTTTACATTGCCTATATGTGTATAAATTCATGTTGAGTGTATCTTGTATTGAAGAGCTTGACAACTCTTCCTTATGCGGTACACGTGTGTAGGGGGAGCTTCACATCTCCTTTTATGCATTACATATTTTGTGTTATGTGAATTAGGGCGTGTCTTCCTTTCTTCATGTAACTCATATGTGTAGGGAAGCTAATTTAGCGTCTTCCTCTTCATGAATGTATATAGCATATAACATTTATTAATCTTTGTTTATCTTCATTTGGTATCAAGATGCTTCATTGACATATTTTTAATTGATATCATGTTTGTAGTCACCCCTTATTGACTTTGTTTTTATTTTAGACAAAAAGGGGGAGACCATTGTTTGCATTGTTTTGATTGACACAAAAAGGGGGAGAAAAATTTTTACCCCTCATTTTATTTAGAGTTACCCCTTTGTTGATGATTGACAAAAAGGAGGAGAATTATTTGTGAGTTTTATATATATGCATAGTTATATTTTTGCATATATTAAGTTTAATATAGTTTAAATGTATGTTTATTAGTATCTAGAGCATCTAGAAAATGTTTATTTGTTAATTGGTATCTAGAGCATGCTTTGCTTTAAATGTTTCATTGGTATCTAGAACCTTTATTGTTTATGCATATTTGTGCATTCATGTTTTTAAGAGCTTTCATTGCATATTATTATGTTTATTTGGATATGCATGAGTTAAGGGGGAGCTTCTTTGAAGCTTTACTTTAATCCATGCATATATAACTCCATGAGTTTTGTCATCATCAAAAAGGGGGAGATTGTTGGCCCAAAGGCCTTCCACCATAATTTTGATGATGATTAACTCATGTAGTTATGTTTACTAATAATCTTGTATTGTTTAAGTTTCAGATCATTAACCAAGATATTAGTTGGTGATTAGCTTCAACAAGAGGTGTTTAGAAGCTTATCATGGTGATTCCGGTGCCAAAGTTTAAAGATCATACCTTTGCACTCGGTGGATCGCGTTTGGGAGCAAGTCTTCTTGATGACTCATAGACTTAGGTATCCTAGTTTAGATAGTGTGTTTAGATCCATTTGTAAAGTTTAGTATAGTTGATATGCTCAAGTACACATACACACACATTTCATGATTTGGATTTTGGTTTTCATGAATAGTTTGAACAAAACAAGTTTACATGTTTTATATGTATATTAGATGTGCTCTATATACATACATGCTTATATGACTTATACAAACTTAGTTTGACGTACCTATTCATGTAGTTTTATGTTTTGGTATAAAACATATTTTTGAAATTAAAGAACAAAAACTGTGATATATTTTGTGAATGTATATTGGACCTATGTCCATATGCATCATGCTTAATAATGTTCAAATATCATGTTTTTGTATTTCTATAAAGTTTTAGGAAAATCAGATTTCCTATTGAAAAATCAAGTTTGATAAAAATACAAGTTTTGGTTTTTGATAAAATTGGCAAGACACAAAAATGAATTGATATGATTGATATATGTCTTGAAAATTTTTATCACATGTTTATGTTTCAATATAAAATGTTAAAACAAGTTTTATAGAATTTTCAGAAAAAGATAAAAGATTTTTATAAAATATTTTTTCCAAATTTTCTGATCTTATTTTTCTGTGCTGACAGGTTGGTCGGTCGACCGGGACGGTCGACCGCACCAAGGGACGGTCGACCGCACGGGTCGACCAACGTGCACAGACTTGTGCACGTCTGGCAGCACAGTGGTCCGGTCGACCGGACGGTCGACCGCTGCAGAGAGTTCTGCTCTCTGTTAGTTTGGGTCGACCGGGCGGTCGACCGGTAGCTCCAACGGGTCAAAATATGACCGTTGGACGGTCGACCGGCCGGTCGACCGTTGCCTGTCAGAGCTGCCAGCTCAGCTCTAACGGCTAGTTTCTGTTTTGGCCTATATAAACCCCATCTCTTTGGGATTTTGGCTAAGGTTTTCAAGGAGAAAAATTCCAGACTTTCTCTAGTGTTTAAAAGAGTTTTAAAAGAGTTTTTAAGTCAAAAAGATTTCATCTTATTTGTTTTTGGGTTTTTGGAAAATCAAAGAAAGCTAGAGTTTTGGGAGATTGTTTTGTTTTTTGTTTTCTATCATTTACAAGTGATTTCCCAAGTAGATTTTCTTTGTTGCTGGTTTCCAAAAACACCTTGTTTCCACACTTGAGCTATCACCTATCCTAATCTATTAGGATCTTGTTTTTGTGGAAAAAGAAAAGAGAAAAGAAAGAAAGATTGTGTTTGTGGTCTTTGTAACCACTTATTGTAAACCCTCCTTGCTTTTGTGAATCCCTCTTCGGTAGAGGTGATCGGAGTGGTATTGGTTTGGATCCCTCTTAGGTAGAGGTGATTGTGTTGGTTGTGAGCCTCTTCGGTAGAGGTGGTTGTTGGTTGGTTGTTGGCCTCGGTGGAGGTTGTTGTTTGAGAGAGGAGTTTGGTACTCCTAGTGTTGTAACAAATCCTCTTCGGTAGAGGTTCCCTCGGTGGGAGATAGTGGATTGGAAATCCTACACGGTGGTGTAGGCGGGGATGTAGAGCAAGGTGCTCGAACCTCGAAACATATCTTGGTCTTTGCGATTGATCCATTGTCTCTCTAACTCTCTCTCTCACTTTATATTTGTGCATAGCATCATTCTTATTGCCATAGCATATTATATACATTGCTTTTGTTGTCATTGCATGATTCATATTGCTATATCCTTGATTGCTTGCTTGATTGTGTGTGCACATTGCTTGGATTGCTTGTGTGTGTGTGTGCCTAACTTATACTCATCCAACAAGAGCTTCACATAGCGCCTCAACCCATTTCAAGGGGAATCAAGGGGAGTTAGTCCAGAGCCTCGCAAGGGGAATTCGGCTACACTTGTTGTATTGTATTAGTTTGTGCATAATTTGCATTAGCTTCCGTTTTAGCGCACTTAGTTTTGCATTTAGTTTTAGATTAGCACTAACACCTATTCACCCCCCTCTAGGTGTTTTTCACATCTTCGCGACCTGAGAACGATGTTCGACATAATGCGGGCTCATCAACTGAAAATGAACCCGACAAAATCCTTCTTGGGAGTGTCAAGCGGCAAATTCCTTGGGTTTATTGTCACATCAAAAGGAATTCATCTTGACCCAGACAAAGTCAAAGCCATCCAGAGCATGCATCCACCAAGGAATCTCAAAGAGCTCAGAGGCTTGCAAGGCAGGCTGGCCTATATCAGAAGATTCATCGCAAATCTCTCAGGCCGCTGTCAGCCGTTCACCCGGCTCATGAAAAAGGGTGCTTCCTTCGCATGGGACCAAGCTTGCCAGGAAGCTTATGAAGACATCAAGAGGTACCTCACAAAGCCTCCAGTCTTAGTGGCCCCTACATCAGGGAAGCCATTCTTGCTTTATGTAAAGGCTATGGACTACTCCCTCGGTGCCCTCCTCGCTCAAAAGGACGACAATGGCCACGAGCAGGCCATTTATTATCTGAGCAGAACTCTCATAGGAGCGGAATCTCGCTACAACCCTATCGAGAAAGAGTGTTTAGCTCTCGTCTTCGCTGTTCAGAAGACACGACATTATTTGGTCGGCCAGACCATACATGTCATCTCCAGAGTAAACCCATTGCGTCTTCTTATGACGAAGCCAGGATCATTGAATTCAAGATTGGCTAAGTGAGCACTTTTATTATCTCAATACGACATGATCTTCACGCCTCAGAAGGCGGTTAAAGGCCAGGCCCTTGCAGAGTTCTTGGCTGCTCATCCAGTTCCGGAGCATTCAAAACTTCACGAAGACATCCCCGATGAGGTCTTTGAATCTTATGCAACCTCAGAAGAGGAAGTCTGGCAGATGTTCTTTGATGGAGCATCGCGAATGGGCCCTAAAGGCAAGATTATTGCCGGAGTGGGGGTTGTGTTTATCTCCCCACAGAATCATGTCTTGCCCAGAGCATTTTCTCTGACAGAATCATGCTCCAACAATGTAGCAGAATATAATGCTCTGCTCATTGGTCTTCAGCTCGCTCATGGAATGAGGGTACGCTACCTCGAAGCTTATGGCGATTCAAAACTGATCATCAATCAGGTTAAAGGCGAATACGAAGTCCGCCATGAGGACTTGGTGCCTTATTACCATATAGCCATCGAATTGGCTAACCTATTGAAGGTTTCTACATCGGGCATGTGTCCCGATCTCAAAATACTAAGGCGGACGCCCTTGCTGCATTAACAACAACTCTAGCCTTACCGGCAGACACCGAGTATCACCTCACAGTCGCAACTCGACATCTTGTATGCTCCAAGCACATGCTAAGAATTCGAGAAGTCTATAATGTCTCCACGGATCTCGAGCCGAGGGATTGGCGCTTTCCTCTCATCGACTATGTTCTGCACGGTCTGCTTCCAGACAATCCTAAAGAAGCGGCATCTATTAGACGAAGGTCTCTCCGTTTCTACTACGATCCGACTCTGAAGACACTTTACCGTCGTTCATATGATGGTGTCCTCCTCCGTTGCCTTTCCAATTCAGAGGCACAAGAAGCGCTCCAAGAAGCGCACGACGGCACTTATGGAGCTCATCAGCCAGGTCCAAAGCTTAAAGACAGGTTGCATAGGCTGGGATACTATTGGCCAACTATGATAGCCGACGCCATCCAATATGCACGAAGGTGTAAAGCATGTCAGATTCATGCGGACTTCATACACCAGCCTTCAGAGTTGCTCCACCCGACTGCTGCTTCATGGCCATTTGAAGCATGGGGAATAGACGTCGTAGGGCCAATCAGCCCTTCTTCGACAAAAGGTCACCAGTTTATCCTAGCAATAACCGACTACTTTTCAAAATGGACGGAGGCTATACCACTGGTTGAAGTCAAAACCTCTAATGTGGTTAATTTCATCAAACACCATGTCATCCATCGATTTGGTGTCCCTAGGCGGATCATCCACGACAACGGTCCCCAATTCATAAGCCAAGTATTCTATCGGTTCTGCGATAAATACCGAATTCAGAATGTGGCTTCAACTGCCTATAATCCTGCTGCCAATGGCTTGGCGGAAGCATTCAACAAAACAATCATCAAGCGGCTCAAGAAATTCGTCTCCTCGAATAAGCGAGATTGGGACGAAAAGCTTGGTGAATGTCTTTGGGCCTACCGAACCACGGTTCGGACACCGACAGGCAATACGCCTTTTTCCCTGGTATATGGGTGTGAAGCAGTCCTCCCATTGGAAATCCAGATGTCATCGTTGCGTATAGCTCTGATTACTAAAACCACATCAGAGGACAATGATCGCCTACGACTTCAAGAGCTCAAAGCTTTGGACGAGAAGCGACTACAAGCTCAGCAGCATATCGAGCTGTATCAAGCTCGAATCTCAAAAGCCTTCAATAAGAAGGTCAAACAGAGAGTCTTCCAGAAAGGAGACCTGGTCTTAGCCGTCAGACGACCGATGATTATGACGCACAAGACCAAGACAAATTTCAGCCTAAATGGGAAGGACTGTTTGTAATAGAAACAGTCTATTCAAATGGAGCATACCGCCTCACGACTGCAGAGGGCGACCTACTCATGATGCCAATCAATGGAAAGTTCTTAAAGAAGTATTATCCTTAATCAAGGATCCTTCTCTTGATCAAGTTAACACTGCACCTCTGATCAAGATCTCCGAGAGCCTTTCTCTTCCTCCCAGTGAGGTCATACAGCCATAAACCAACAGGAACCTGACCGTGCACCAGTTATCCTAAAGAAGAGTCAGGGTTATGCAGACATTAACCCGATAATCCAATATCCTTAACGATTAAGGATAGAGGAAAATGTTGGCCTGTAAGCCCAACATAAGTCCTCGACAACTCATCATGCTGAGGGAAAAAGCATGGCTAGCCCAATTCAAACGGTAGTTGGTAAAGGCATATCAAACCCGTTGACAGCTGGGGATTTGCTAAAAATCCTAAGGGACCAGTTCCCATTTGATTCCCTCTCCAAAGTCGCTTACCAATTCTCATCCATAGGATGGTAAGGCCACAAATATATTTCGCTGTTATGTTAACATTAAATCTATGACAGCAATCCCCTCGTTTCTCCTCGTGAAAACGAGACCTCCAAAGTCACTTACCAATTCTCATCCATAGAATGGTAAGACCACAAATACATTTTGTTGTTACGTTAACACTAAACCTATGACAGTGATTCTCTCGTTTCTCCCCGTGAAAACGAGACTTTTCCCAAACTCCATTGCAACCTTGAGCTTGGTGGCGTCTCATCCGGTTATGTCATTGCGACCTCTGAACCAGCAGACAGCTAAGTCTCAATTCCGAGCCCTGTTGATATTTACAAAAGACAGGTCTCGATACTCGTTGACATTTACAAAAGACGAGTATCACCAATTTTTGAAGCTTGGTGGCGTCTCATCCGGTTATGTCATTGCGACCTCTGAACCAACAGACAGCTAAGTCTCAATTCCGAGCCCTGTTGACATTTACAAAAGACAGGTCTCGATACTCGTTGACATTTACAAAAGACGAGTATCACCAATTTTTGAAGCTTGGTGGCGTCTCATCCGGTTATGTCATTGCGACCTCTGAACCAACAGACAGCTAAGTCTCAATTCCGAGCCCTGTTGACATTTACAAAAGACAGGTCTCGATACTCGTTGACATTTACAAAAGACGAGTATCACCAATTTTTGAAGCTTGGTGGCGTCTCATCCGGTTATGTCATTGCGACCTCTGAACCAACAGACAGCTAAGTCTCAATTCCGAGCCCTGTTGACATTTACAAAAGACAGGTCTCGATACTCGTTGACATTTACAAAAGACGAGTATCACCAATTTTGAAGCTTGGTGGCGTCTCATCCGGTTATGTCATTGCGACCTCTGAACCAACAGACAGCTAAGTCTTAATTCCGAGCCCTGTTGACATTTACAAAAGACAGGTCTCGATACTCGTTGACATTTACAAAAGACGAGTATCACCAATTTTGAAGCTTGGTGGCGTCTCATCCGGTTATGTCATTGCGACCTCTGAACCAACAGACAGCTAAGTCTCAATTCCGAGTCCTGTTGACATTTACAAAAGACAGGACTCACCGATGCTTGCTGACATTTACAAAAGGCAAGTATCTCCCCTTCAGCCCCGCAAAGGGCTAACCTCAAGATTGCTGACGTCTTAATCGGTTATGTCATTGCGACCTCTGAACCGACGGATAGCCACGTCTCAAAGATTACGTCCTCAAGTAAGAACAAGATTGGAGATTCGACAGAAGCCAAAACAAAAGAAAGAATTTCCATTAAATTCCAAAAGATGGGGACACATGGAGGCACGTATACAATGACCTACAAGCGTACACTGTACGATCTGAGCCGCTCTCCGAGGGCGTTCAGCCTCGTCTTCCTGTCATCAGCAGCCTGGGCGAGCGCCTGTGACCTCAGCTCAGCCTCATCAAAGTCCACCGCCTGGGCCAGACGAGCTTCAACTTCCGTCAAAGTTGCCCTCTGTGACAACTCCTGCCGCGCAAACTCCTCACTCTGAGCTCTGAGCTCTTCAAGCCGCGCAGTTTCCTCAAGACGCACCGGTATGGCCTTGGATAAGAGGAGATTTGCTTTCCTGATCATTTCCTCAGCCTTCGCAATCTTATCCTCAGCGCCGAGAAGAGCACTAGTGGAGGCGTCAATTGCACTTCCAACTTCCGCTTGCCTTGTTTCCAAAGATTTCAAATCAGAAGAGACGGCCTTAGCAGCCTCTTGAGCAGCAAGCCGGGCCTCGTGCTTTCGGGCAACAAGACAAGCGAGCTGCTCGTCAGCTAAGGACGCCGGGTCTGAGCGATAGAGACGGCGCCACTCCTCTACAGCCTTCTCAAGTTCATCCACCAGGAGTTCTAAAGCAGCAGCCTGATGATACCCCTCAAAGTCCCGAATGCTCTCAATGTCACGGGAGAGGACCACCTTCAGCTTTGAGAATGGTACAGGCGAGCCCTTTAAAACTAGGTCGATAGTTCGCTCCAAGCTTCTATAAAAGCTATCGACCAGGTCACCTATGTAATCATTCTCGGCCTCAGCCATTTCGGGCAGGGAGGCAACCTCAGAATAGTCCACCAACCTGGTCGACGCCGTCGCAGAAGAAGCAGCGGGAACACTGACAGTAGCAGGACTAGCCGAAGGCGATCTCGGCGGAGCCCTCATCAAAACCAGCACGCCAGCCACCGCGGAGGTAGGACTGGCAACCATCTCTTGAGCAGCAGGCTCAACCACCAGGGTTGGAGAGGTAGGGCTTGCAATCACCCTCAGTGCCGCACTCGGCAAAACAGTCCGCACCTCACTTGTTGATGTGATTGGGAGTGAGGATACCTCCGGAACTGTCGTCCCTTCAACCTCTGGTCCTTCAGCTGATTTAGGCTGATAAGAAGGAAGGTCGCCATACAGCGCGTCCAACACAGCAGCATCCGCCGTGGCCGAGGTGCTCATGTCACCCCTCGATCCCTCAGGAATATCTACCGGCTCCCTTGAAGCTGATGCATCTTGAGGCCGAACACCTGTAACAAGACTGCGGTTAGTCGGGACACTACATACAGAAGAAGCCAAGAGGGTACGACAATACCAAAGGATGATGTTGCCTCGAACATCTCGTCAGCCGCACCAGTCTCCAGAGGCTCCATCGGAAAATTTTTGGCAGAATCAACACGAATAGCCGGCTCGTTTTCACTTGCCGAGTATCCTGTGGACCACCCGATAGAGCTCGATGCCTCAAGACTTCCTTTAGAGGTCCCAACGCCTGAAGGACCGATGTTGGCCACATCACCTCCAGACTCCTCCGGAAGGGCACAGGAACCAGCTTCAGCCCCATAAGTGAATAGGGGATCATAATGTTCCCCTTGTTCTCCAGCTGCCTCAGCTCCTACAATAAAAAAAGGGATTGATAATAAGTCAATGGGAACGCACAAAAAGGCGTATTATATGGACAAGGTTAATCTTACCCAGACCTGGAGCGAATTCACCACTAGTCGGTTCAGCAACCGACGGTTCAGCTGCTAATGGGACAGCAGGAGGAATCGCTGTGGAGGGATAACCCTCTACGACAATCGTAGGAGCTTGGCGACGGGGCTTCTTCGCCAACGATTTCCTACGAGAGCTACCTGCCCGCTTTCTCTTGAAGTGGACGTCAGAATCCTCTTCTTCCACTCCTCCCGCACGTCGTGGGGAAGATGTCCCCATCACACCAGAGCCAGTCGCAAGAGTATCAGCTCCAGCCCCCATCTCGAAGCGAGGGCTCCCTGCATCAGAAGCCTCGCTGTCATCCACAGTGATGAATTCTTCCAAGCCGGGGACACGAACCCGTTTGCCTTCTCTTTTATCAGAGGCTTTCCGCTTCAGTCGCTGAGAGATTAACTTCACACCCGAACTGTTGGCGTTAAATCCAGAAGGTGTGGAGTTGCAAGCCGTGTACCACTGGCAAAAGCATAGGGTCGTCGAGAGGCCGGGATCCTGCAGCGGCGTGCGTAGCCACGCCCCAGTACCATCTGCAGTAAAGAACCGCCAGGCACGGGCCCCATCAATAAGACTCCCCATGAAAGCCAGGTCCGAATTGGGGTTGCCCACATACAGCTGGTCGTACCCGAATTGGCGGGCAAATCGACTCGGGACGTAGGGTTCCAGGTCGCAGGTATCCCCACTCCTGTACAGCAAATGCGAGGGCCGGATGCTGATCAGCCACTCGAAAATGCCCCGACTCATGGGAGACCGCGCCGACTCCGTGTCTCGGAATTCCTCGTTGTATCCTGCACCCCGAATACGAGGAAAACAGCGGAACAGGCTATAAGCGTCATGACGACGCACTAACTTACGGGCCTCGGCCACGTAGGCTTTCATCCAAGAGCAACCTTCGAATCGGCGGAGAAGCGCCGTTCGAACACCCTGCGGAGGGTCTTCCCCAGCTCCAATCAAAGTAGGGCAGTGTAAGACGAACCACGCCATCAAGTAGGTGTACGGTAGACCCACCCTAGGATTGGGTCCATCGCAAGGAAGGATAGCACTCTTCCCACGTCTTGTCGCCGGTGGCCTGCAGAAAGCCTCCGTTAGTGCGCGAAGGCCTCTTTGAATACAGCATACCATGGCTGGGAGAAGACCCAGACGATGACCATGGGCCAGGAGAACGGCGGGTAGCAGAACATTCGGGTGGACGATGTCACCCGAGGAAGAAGGCACAACACACTTCTTTAACCAGACGGTTAAGAAACCGGCCAGCAGCGCCTTTCGAGACATAGGCCGACGGGCCTGATGGTGAAAGCTCTGAAGGGTCTCACCCTTCTCATAGGGACCAGTGTCTTCTGTTACGACGATGTCTCTTTGGAGACACATCTCCATCCGTTCAACAATATCGCCATCAGCAACCCCGCGATGAGCTGCTTCAGGAGCATTCTTCATGTCTGGGAACAGGTAACTTCCCCAGCTCTTTAAGCTCTTCGAGCTACCCTTGCCACCACCGTGAATGCTGGAACAAATATGCAAGTGGCACATCAACTCCCGATAAGTCTCGAGCATAGCAGGCTCCTGCTTCTCCAGGAGAGCCAACTCCGCCTCACAGGGAAAGTACTCTTCGTATGGAAGAGACCCGAAAGGCAAAGCAGAGATTTCCTACATCTCATGCAAAGCCATGCCCAGCTCGCCAACCGGGGTGAAGAAGGTCCCCGAAGCCGGGCAGTACAACTCAAGGATGGCGTAGAAGCACGCCACCTTCATCTCAATGCCGTAGCAGGTCGCCCTGACGGCCTCATAGAGATTCAACCCCTCCAAGTCCTCCTCGAAGTGAGTAAGGATATAGTTGGTCAACTCCGCCCACCATGTCTTAGGAGGATGAACCCAACCGGGAGCCCTGAAGTCAGTGGCAGGATAGTTCCCGTCAACTGCGCAGAATTGAGTGCCAAAGGTCTGCGCCACAGCCGGGTTCTCTCCCACTGGAAGTTCCCGCGATACCTTCCCAGGGTATAGCCCCATTATGCTGAGGGGAGGGCCCGCCCTCGAATAGCCGGACTGAAAGGTCAATCTCCCAACATGAACAGATTCGACGCTTCGGCTTACGCCCCACGCCATCTTCGAGCCTGAGTCACAATCACAAAAGAAGATAAAGGAAAGTGCCGCTTAGTCGACGGAAGGTAAAACTTCTCGCCATCCAGTTGAAAGATCCATTGTCCCTCGCCTGCCTGTAACTGGCGATCGGGGTCAGATGCGGCATCCCCGAACATAAAGTCGGGCTTTCTGTAAGTCCGACGGTCAACGTCCTCAAGAGGGGCCGTGGTCAAGATACTCCGCGTGGTCTGCGGATGACCGCCTTGGATGAGTGTATCCCGGACGAGAGAGCTCCGCTCACTGAACAAAGAAGCCTGTCCATGGAATTGCAGGCTGAGGTTACCATCTGCTCGACTGGTTAGCCCAAACAGACTGTTCAGGAGACCGGGAGTGTAATGCACTGCAAAGACAGAGATGAACTATGATTAGTTCAACAATCAAGTGGATACGAAGACATAAAAATTCACTAAGGCATAGCCTCGCTCAGCAAGCAAGGCCAGCAAGGTGATAGCTTCGATGAAGCTTGATCTCGCGGGTAAAACTGCATTTTTACAGAAAGCGTCCAAAGTACCAACTTCGCTTAAGCAGGAAGTGGTATAGCCCTAAGGGCTAACGTTACCAAGAGGGCATCATGGTCAAAAGTCACCCTTCGTGGCCATGACTGAAGGAACAGACCTATATCATGTTCCTCAACAGGATGGAGACTGCCCGAGTAATGGCTTCGTACGGAAGCCTAAGGAAGAACTGTTCGGTTCTTAATTCCCTTGTGCAAGGAAAAAAGGGAGGTTTAGGGAAACGAGTTCCCTAATGAGGACAGATCATATTCGATCATCCTAATAGCCAAATGTTGGCTCCAAAGGGGAGAGACCATGGTCTTTAATCAGATAGGAAAATTCCTTACCGATGACTGGTCACTCGATGACCGGAGGAGGAGGACCCTCCGCTGCAGAAGTCGCCACTTCTTTTCCCACTCGTCTTTTGGGCGCCATTAAAGAGTTGCAAGAGTTCTCAAGGTTCTCTGAACAAAGAAGGAAGAGGAAGAGGGAAAGTCAAGAAATCTCTCTGAAAAAAGGAGATCTTTTCTGCTCAGCCCGATCGGGCTTTTATAGGCCAATCAGCGCCTGAAACGAGGCCTCGAAAAGGGCGTATGCCGCCGTTTCGAATTAATTCGAAACGCCGCCCAAAGCGCCTTCCCGAGAAGCGCTGCTTCGATTCCGCTAAGGGTTAACTTCGCCCTGGCTTAAAGTGCGGATTTCGCACAATCCTTCAAGGACTTAGCCGAAAGGCTTACCTGAGCCCTCTAAAAGGGCGCCGACATGTCAGTCTCGCGAAGATCACTCAAAGAAAGGACTATGTCCTTAACTCCGCATACAGTTTAGCCCCGCTATGGCCAAACCCTCAAAAAAAAAAAAGTAAGCAAAGATCAGATGATTAGAAGATGAACTTTCATTGATTTAAAAGGAAGGGTACATTGATATTACATCGAAGTTGTGTTTCATACAACACACCCAGTTGCTTAACAAGGTCATCCGCGCAAAAGGCATACAAGTGGTTTTATCCGCTTCTGAGTCAAACTGACTGGACAAAGGAGGCCTTCCTCCTGCGCAAGGCCGTAATCAGTGGTGCCGCAAGGACACGGTCATTATTCTCCACAAAAATGGCAGATTTTGCCAGGCCATTTTTGTTGAAGCCTGGCAATAGAAACCTATCGCCGCCAACACGATAGATCACGTATAATGGGAATCGGCAGTGATACCAGTGATCTAACGGGTGTGAGGCCCGCTTTCCCGAAGTGGATCGCCCTTAAAGGCCACCAAAGTTGAAAGTTGGCAATGATGCCAGTGATCTCATAGGTGACACCCACTACCCCGAAATGGATCATCTCCGACAAAGCGGCTACCAGCCTCACCTCAGAACGAATCATCTCGTATAAGAGGCTGCCAATAGCCTCTGGGACATGCACCCGTTGCCCCGAATTGTTCCTCCTGCTTAAAAGTAAAGCTTTAACCGGGGAAGCATAAGGCAATTTTTCGGTCTCTTCCATCAAGTCACAAGATTGGCAAGCATAGCCCACTGCAAGGCAAATCAGAACAGATTAGCAGTTAAGCACAGAAAAAACTGCAAATCAGAATTTTTTGGGTCAAAGCAATCCAATTTCAGTAAAAGCAGAAGACAAGCCTCGCCTGCACAGCACTGATGGGCTGGCTCTGCAAACGCCAAGTCCAAGCCTCGCCTATATGGCTAGCCAGACTGACCCCGTGGGATAGTCTTAGCTCCACCTATATGGCAAGACTGGCTCAACTATTGAAGAGACCAAGTCCTAAGTTCTGCCTGGGCAGCGGACTTAACATGCAGTGATCTTTCTGGGAAGCTATGCCAAAATCCTTCTCTACAGATCAGTCAATTGCAAGATGAAAAACAAGGGAAGTTAATCCCTGAAGCAGCTGTTAAAGCTGAATTAAGGGAGATGAATTCCCTAAAATCGGTGAAGTCATTGAATGATCAAGACTTACCGGTCCTTGGCCGGATAATGACCAGAGTGGGCATTCCCACTAGTTCAGAGATCTGAGTATCTCTTTCAAACCAAGAGAAGAGAAGAGAGGCAAAGCACTTCTCTTCAGAGGACCTCAAGTGTCCTATTTATAGGCCCCATGGCCTGAGCGCTGCCGCCTTAAGCGTGGAAGCACGAGCGCATTTAAGGCATTTATTACGCCTTGAGAAAAGGGACGGTTTCCTTTGGAACCGTGCAAAGGGAGAAAACGTCTCCCACATAAAAGGCACTTATGGCGCCTTGAAGAAAGGGAATATCCTCCCTCAGAAACGTGCAAATCGGAGAATATCTCCCTCGATCAGCACAAAGAAAGGAGTAATCCTCCTCGTAACCAGCCCACGACAGTTGATCTCGGGAAAGCGACAGATGTTCCAGAGCGAAACTACCTAGCTGCGAAGCTACCCAGACGCGAGTCTACATGATTCCTCGGCGAATCTACATCCCAAAGCAGGATTCAAAGCAAAGCTGAACTCAACCATCATGGCGACGTTCATACTCCACACACCACCGATCAAAGCAGTTCAAAGTATTTCGAAGTCTGAACCATTGCAGACTTTCGAAAACTTTGAAGGGGGTCTTGTTGACACTTAAAAAAGACAAGATTCTTATTGGTCCGAATAATGTCTAAACTTGTTGACATTTACAAAAGACAAGTGACAGACGAGCTGAAGACCGGTTTTCACCCATCTCTGAGGGACAAGGAAGCAACTTGGACTCCACTAATCCAGCAAGCAGACAGTGAACCCAGATTGTTTCTAAACAGACCTCAGCAGGTCTAAAGATGCTAGCACTTAGCATTGCATGAGCCCAAAAGGATAGCCTCGCCTGAGAGGCTAACATCACTCGACTTCGCCTTGAAGCCATCCAAAGCCTTGCCAGGAAGCTAACTCGCAAACTTCGCCACAGAGGACTTCCAGCTCCGCCAAAGGGTTTCTTTCGGACTTCGCCAGAAGCTGCCTCTAGCTCCGCTACGAGCTCAATACGGACGGCTCCGCTATGAATCTGCCACGGTCAACCTTTGACCAATCAAATCTCCAGATGAGATCGGATCCAATCAGATTAAATCCAATCAAGATCAAATCAGAGATCAAATTTGGCAGTTGATTGCCACAATCTCTTGACTCTTCTAAAACGAGTAAGAAGATCAGGGGAAATCCTCCAACGATATGGAAAGGATCAAAACAGATCAAGAGGATCAACCGACCTGCCATTTCTAGCTCCGCAGAAGCTATCTTAGCCTCGCAGCAAGGCTACTTTCCAGATTTAAATAGATTTGATTCAATCTGTTTCCATATCTTCAAGGGACGATTATACCCTTGCTCTCCCTATAAATAGCCCACCAGGGGTACAAGGAGAGAGACAGGCAGACGGACGCACAGAGAGAGAGAGATCGATCAATCGAGAGAGAAGACTCCACAAGCAGAGACTTCTTCACAAAGCACCGTGCGCTCTTGAATTCAGAGACCTTTTAGAGAATTGCTTTCTCTAACCAGGGTGTTGATACCCTAACATCGTCCTTCTTCTCAAGGAATCTCCGGAATCAGGCGAGAAGGAATTCCTTATTGAAGGCGATTTTGAGAAGCATCAAGAGGGTTCTACCAACCTTCTGTTCTCTGATTCCCCGAACCAGGCGAGAAGGGAATCTCATCGCTCGCATCGTCAAAGGGACAAAGTGGTCGCGCGCTGACCAGACTCCTATCGGCACACTTCTCCAGAATCTCTGAGGAGATCTACTTATAATCTTTTTAAGAATACTTGTAATTTAGCTCCTCAACCTTTTTATTGTAAGTTTTCCCCCTTTGCAAACATAATGGAAAACAGTTAGTTTTGTATTCATACGGTTTATTGATTTAGTAGTTGCCAAAGTGACCTATATTAGTAAGCCTTATGAATATACAACTACATAAAAGACTTGTCAATGAGGGTAACATTAAAGACAATAATATTCTCGATGGCGGTTATAGTTAGGAGATTGGGACTGGCCCAAAAGAAAGTCTCTTTCAAATAATTATGAACCGGATAGGGTAGTGTAATTTATGTAACTTAGTGGTGTAGAATTGGATACCCAAAGGTAACATGACTTACTATCTAAGTGACATAAATTATATTAGACCTACATAGGTGATAAAAGAATCTCACCTGAAGAGTGAACACTAGATATGCTTAGGTTTCGCCCAAAGGAGAAATCAAAGTGATATCAATAGTTCATCTTCATTAAAATTTAAAATTTTGTATTGATTCGAGGCCTTAATGTGATCTTGTCCTATTTTGTTTCAGTGAACGTTCCCACTTCCCTTCACACTCATGCAACTAGCATTCCAGCCCTGGATGGTACAAACTTCAATGAATGGTTTGAACATGTCCAATTCACACTGGGTGTACTGGACCTAGACATGACTCTTTTGGTAGAGAAACCTGATGAAGTGACTGATGAAAGCACAGCAGACCAGGTTAGCCATGCCAAAGCCTGGGAAAGGTCGAATAGACTCAGTCTCATGTTCATCAAGATGACCATAGCCAATAACATCAAGACTTCACTCCCACATACTACTAGTGCATCTGAACTTTTAACTGCTGTTAAATTCCGATTTAAGTCTGCAGATAAGTCATTAGCTGGCACCCTTATGGCTGAACTGACTACCATGAAATATGATGGTAGTAGAGGAGTTCAACAACACATTCTTAATATGACTGATAAAGCTGCCAAGTTAGGATCACTGGGAATGAAAGTGGATGAATCCTTCTTAGTACAGTTCATCCTCAACTCACTTCCTCCTCAGTTCGGGCCATTCAAGATCCACTATAATACTCATAAGGATAAGTGGAATCTGAATGAGCTGGCTGGTATGTGTGTACAAGAGGAAGTGAGACTGAGACAAGAAGGGCATCACTCAGTGTTGGCAGTATCTCAAGGAGCTATCCATAAGAAAGGTAAATATGGAAGAGGTAAGAGGTTTCCACCAAAGAAATGGAATGAACCTGGGGAAAGTAGCCAGGGTCATGGAAAGACCTTCACTGTCAAATGCTACTTTTATGGCAGAAAAGGACATGTGAAAAAGGACTGCAACAAGAGGAAAGCTTGGTTCGAAAAGAAAGGTATGAATCTTTCTTTTGTATGTTATGAATCAAATCTTGCTGAAGTTCCTTCTAATACTTGGTGGATTGACTCTGGAGCCACAACTCACATAACTAATTCAATGTAGGGATTCCTTACAACACAAAAACCGAATGAAAGTGAGAGATTTGTCTTTATGGGGAACCGTCTCAAAGTGGAGGTTGAGGCTGTTGGTACTTACCGACTACTCTTAGAGACGGGTCATCAGATGAATCTTGAAGATACTTTTTATGTACCTTCTATTTCTAGGAACTTAATGTCATTATCCAAATTAGATGTTGTTGGATATTTTTTTATTCAGTTGTAGAAAACTCAGTTTAATGTATAATTCATTGTCGGTTGGACACGAAATTTTATGTGATGGTTTATATAAAATTTCATTGAATGATGAGTTTGCACAATCTCTTTTATCTCTGCATTCGAATGTTGGTATTAAACGTGGCTTAATTAATGAAAATTCCTCTATCTTGTGGCATAGACGACTGGGACATATCTTCAGGGATAGAATTGAAAGATTAGTGAAGAATGGGATTTTGGATAACCTAGACTTAACTGATTTTGGTGTGTGTGTGGATTGCATAAAAGGAAAGCAAACCAAACACACCAAGAAATGTGCCACAAGAAGAAAAGAGCTTCTTGAAATAATTCATACAGATATTTGCAGACCACTCTCCATTCCATGTTTTACGGGAGAGATACTTCATTACCTTTATAAATAATCTGTCACGTTATGGTTATGTATATCTAATTCATGAAAAGTCTCAAGCTGTTGACATCCTTGAAGTGTTCATTACAGAAGTCGAGAGACAATTAGATAGAAAAGTTAAAATCATAAGATCAGATCGAGGTGGTGAGTTTTATGGTAGATATGATGAGTCAGGACAACATCCTGGCCCATTTGCCAAATTTTTAGAAAAGCATGGTATTTGTGCTCAATACATAATGCCAGGTACGCATCAGCAGAATGGTGTTGCTGAAAGGCGAAACCGAACACTTATGGATATGGTTAGGAGAATGATGAGCTTTTCTAATGTACCTAATTCATTGTGGAATGAAGCCTTAAAGACTGCTATGTATATCTTAAACAGGGTTCCTAGTAAAGCAGTCCCAACAACTCCTTTCGAGTTGTGGACTGGTAGGAAACCTAGTTTAAGACATTTACATGTTTGGGTTTGTCCAGCAGAGGCTAGAATATATAATCCACAAGAAAAGAAATTAGACTCAAGGATAATATCTGGGTATTTTATTGTTATCCAGATAAGTTAAGGGGTACAAAATTTATTGTCCTAACCATAGTACAAGAATTGTTGAAACTGGTAATGCCAGATTCCTTGAGAATGGTGAATTTAGTAGGAGTGATGAACCAAGAAAGGTAGATCTTGAAGTGATAAGGGTGAATATCCCAATAACCCTTCCTTCAAGAGAAATTGTTGTCCCTCAGCTTGATCATCAAGCTGAGATAACAGAACAACATATTGATATTGGTTCACCACTTCATGAGGATATCGCCATTGAAAATATTGTAGAACCACCACAACCGGCAGCTTTGAGAAGATCTCAAAGGGAAAGAAGATCTGCCATTTCAGATGATTATGTGGTATATCTACAGGAATCTGATTTTGATATTGGGATTAATAAAGATCCAGTTTCATTTTCACAAGCCATAGAATGCAATGATTCTAGTAAATGGGTTGATGCTATGAATGAAGAGTTGAAATCTATGGACCAAAACCAAGTCTGGGATCTCGTCGAATTGCCTAATAACTGTAAGAAAGTCGGGTGTAAATGGGTCTTTAAGACCAAGCGTGACTCCAAAGGCAATATCGAACGATATAAGGCCACACTTGTGGCTAAAGGTTTCACTCAGAAGGAAGGCATTGATTATAGAGAAACCTTCTCTCCAGTATCAAAGAAGGACTCTCTTAGAATCATTATGGCCCTTGTAGCTCATTATGATTTGGAGTTACATCAAATGGATGTGAAAACAGCTTTTCTAAATGGAGATTTGGATGAGGAAATCTACATGGAGCAACCTGAAGGGTTCGCAAAGAAAGGAAAAGAACACTTGGCTTGCAAATTAAAGAAATCCATATACGGACTTAAACAAGCTTCCAGGCAATGGTATATAAAGTTTAATGATACCATTACCTCTTTCGGATTTACAGAAAACACTGTTGATCAGTGTATATATCTGAAGATCAGTGGGAGCAAGTTTATCTTTCTGGTTCTGTATGTGGATGATATCTTATTAGCCAGTAGTGATATTGGTCTGCTGTATGAAACTAAAAGCTATCTTATCAAGAACTTTCAGATGGTTGATATGGGTGAGGCAGCTTATGTCATTGGCATAGATATCTTCAGGGATAGATCTCGAGGATTGCTAGGACTGTCTCAGAAAGGTTATATCAATCGAGTCTTGAAAAGATTTCATATGGAATTATGTTCAGTCAGTTGTGCACCCATTCAGAAGGGTGACAAATTAAGTGGGAGCCAGTGTCCTAGAAATGACTTAGAAAAGGGTCAAATGCAGAAAGTTCCGTATGCGTCAGCTGTTGGGAGCTTGATGTATGCACATACTTGTACCAGGCCAGATATCAGTTTTGCTGTTGGGATGTTAGGAAGATACCAGAGTAATCCAGGAATGGAGCACTAGAAATTGGTAAAGAAAGTAATGCGGTATCTTCAGGGAACGAAGGACCATATGCTCACATATAGGAGATCAGATCAGTTGGAAGTGATCGGCTATTCGGACTCAGATTTTGCTGGTTGCCCAGATAGCAGGAAGTCTACTTCAGGCTTCATATTCATGCTAGCAGGTGAGGCAATCTCGTGGAAGAGTGTAAAGCAGTCTATCACTGCTTCATCCACGATGGAGGCTGAGTTCATAGCTTGTTTTGAGGCCACGAATCATGCATTATGGTTACGGAATTTTATTCAGCACTTGGTGTAGTTGACTCTATTGCCAGGCCACTGAAGATATTTTGTGATAATACAGCAGCCGTTTTCTTCTCTAAGAATGGAAAGTACTCTAGTGGTTCCAGACACATGGAACTTAAGTACTTGGTGGTTAGAGAAAGAGTTCAGAAACAGAAGGTGTCAATTGAAAATATAAGTACCACTTTAATGGTTGCTGATCCATTGACCAAGGGATTGCCTCCAAAGACATTCAAGGAACATGTTATCAGGATGGGTCTTTTGAGTAATCTGTAATGTATGTTTTGGTACTTATGTAATTGACGTTATTGCGCAAAATAAAAGTGTGTTTCTGTATTTCCTGTTATCCAATTATGTGTGCACATATTATGTATGGATGTTTGTTAAACAGGAAAAGTCTTGACAAGACTAATTACAGGGGTCGTTTTGGTTATAGACTCTATTAGTGAGGGTTATCAATGTTGTGGTACGTAGAAGGGAGTATGACATAGATGTTGTATAACCGCTATGACTCACATTGGTAGTCCAAGCTAATTGCAGTATTACAGTATCTCTTTTGGGCTTATCAGTTGTTGTTTTAAATTCGTGATCACGTGTCAAGGTTTTTCAGTATGGAATCCAATAGAGTCAAATGTTTTCAAAAAAATGAGTCCTTTCTTTTCTTTGTTTTCTAAAATTTTAACATAATCGGCTAGTGGTCCAAGTGGGAGAATGTTAATCTCACATTAAAGTGGACCACTAACCTTTGTTGGTTAATTGGATTCCATAATTAAGGTTTACTGATATTTATGTATGCCCAAAATATAAAGTTGCACTTATGCATATTTTGTAATCATGTGGGATATAAAGGGCCATGATGGGTGGTTTTATCACATATGATTATTTTGCAATATAGTTATTTGCAAATAACGGTTTCTTGCATAATAGACCCTCTTCTCTCCTCTTGCAAATATACAAAACCTTCCCTTGTTGAGAGATCCATCAGTGAATAGAATTTGGGTTTTGTGGAAGGAAAAAGAGACAGAGAGAAGAAGAGTCTTGATTAGGGTTTGCAAGAAAGTAAAGTGCCTTTACAGATTGGAATTTGCAAGGATCACAAAAGGAGATCTTCACCTTCCTCAATCATTCAATGGCTACCGGTATGTATATGCATTTAATTTATATATGTTCATATTCTTGAGATGCTTTGATTCTAGATCCATGGTAATTTAATCCGCATGATAGTTTTAATTTCTTACATTCGCTCCATAGATACCGATCTTATTGTTCTTGAGATGGCAAGTGCAATGACTGTTATCATAGCTGCGGCTACAACAATGAACCGATGACTTGTCATCCTCTATCCGACATGAGCTCAACTCCAATGCTGAATCGCAGATACGGCTCACAATAAACACGGTGCAGTCTGAATGAGTGGGAAGAATTGTGAATGTGCAGGCTTGGTCCAATGCTACAGCGTGTTTCGGGAGGTTGATTCTTTGGAGAGTGAAGCAGTTGAAGAGGAAGAAGTGTTCATCACGCCGAGTAGCCAACCAACCAAACTTGGACTTCATGATTGGAGCGCCTTTGAGATCAGGTAAGTATAGCGCACAACAATTCGGGTGAGAATGGCTGTACAAGTAGCACATTCCATTTTGTTCTCAGTACTACTGCCTTTCTTATGTTCTCCATAGAAGATGAGCCATGGCTTGTCTTTGGGGAACCAGAAGGAGATGATCGCCAGTGATGACAGACACTGTGGAATTTGATGAAGTCTAGGAGAGGAAGGCGATCCTGTTGGAATGGTGGACAGGCAAGTGAAGAGACGATGGATGTTTGCTAACTCCAAACACTCTTGAGTACTGGTTTGCTACCCTTTTAGTAGCTCCAAAATAAATTCACCTAAACTAAGCTCTGCAATGCTTTGCTTTACTTTCTTTTATTTTTCTTCTTTTCTTATGCTTTACACAAAAACCATACGATCCCTTATATAGGAGTTGTATACAATGAAGTTTCAATATAATAAATACATGTTTTAATAACCTCACAAAACTCTCTTAGTAAATATACTATATGTTTTACTTAAATTTATTGGTAGAGTCAATAAGCTTCAGGTTTGGTTTTGCATTAAGTTCATAACTCCAACAAATCACCCCCTCAAACCTGAAGCGTAGTCATGCCGAGCTTGTCTCTTAATCTTCTGAATGCATCTGCTGTTAGAGGCTTGGTGAATATGTCTGCGACTTGATCTAGAGTATGACAATACTCCAGTACTATGGTTTTCTCTTTACATGATCTCTAAGAAAATGAAACCGTGTATCTATGTGTTTGCTCCTCCCATGGTGTACTGGGTCCTTTGCAAGCTGTATAGCTGATTTGTTGTCAACAAGTATCATTGTTGGTCTTTCTTGTGGATGATCCAGCTCCTTTAAAATATTAAATTGCTTCAAAGACTGTAGATGCAGCCGCCACATATTCTGCTTCACATGAAGATAAGGCCACAACTCCTTACTTCTTTGAGGTCCATGAAAATGCAGTTGGCCCAAGAAAGAAGACATAGCCAGTGGTGCTTTTTCCTCTCATCTTGGTCACCTCCATGATCGCTATCTGAATAGCCTACTAAATCTGAAGTTTTACCATAAGCATAACATAGACCAAGGTTGAGTGTGCCTTGATATACCTTAAAATTCTCTTCGCAGCTAGCCAATGAGATTCCTTCGGCGTCTCCATATAACGACTCACAAGTCCGACTCCATAAACGATATCAGGCCTTGTGATCGTCAAGTACCTCAGGCTACCAACTAGACTTTTAAAGAGAGTCGAGTCTACAAAATCTCCATTTCCTTCTCTTGATAGCTTCGTTCCTGTAGCTATTAGGGTGTTCACTGGGTTGCAGTTACTCATCTTGAATTTCTCCAAGATCTCCTTCATGTACTTCTTTGAGATATAAATATCTCATCTTGTTGCTGCTTCACTTCGATGCCAAGAAAATAGGACATCAGTCCATTATCCGTCATCTCAAATTCATTGAACATCGCCGCCTGAATTCAGCAAGCATTTCGGCGCTACTTCCTGTATACAATATATCATCAACATAAAGACAAATTATTAAAAATTCGCCTTGATGGGTCTTCTTCATGTAGAGGGCATGTTCATAGGGACATTTGGTGAAGCCATTTTGATGAAGATAACCATCAATTCGGGTATTCCACGCCCGTGGTGCCTGCTTTAAGCCGTACAAGGCTTTCTTCAGGCGATAAACCTTGTCTTCTTGTCCTTTTATCAGAAAACCTTCTGGTTGATGTACGTACACCTCTTCTTCAAGAATACCATTGAGAAAAGCTGATTTGACATCTAGATGATATATCTTCCACCTGTGATGAGATGCAAGTGAAATTAATAGTCTCACCGTGTCCAATCGAGCAACTGGTGCAAAGACTTCTTCATAGTCGATGCCGTACTTTTGTTTGTAGCCTTTCGCGACAAGTCTCGCCTTGTATCGATCAACTTCACCATCTGTTGTGCGTTTGATCTTGTATACCCATTTGACACCTATTGCCTTGTGACTTTTTGGAAGTGTTATCAACTCCCATGTGTCGTTCTTCTGGATGGCATGAATCTCCTCCTTCATTGCTGATCGCCAACAATCTTCTTCCTCAGCCTCTTGAAAAGTGAGAGGCTCATGATCAGCATATAAGCAGAAGAGATTAGTCTCTCCATCTTCTTCTATCTGCTCATAGATCTCCCTGATGCTTCTCATTTTGATGGGACCTCGTTGCACGGAGGATTCACTACTACTACTTTCCCCAGAAGATGGAGAACCTCTTGCAGAAGACGGTGTAGTATGTTGAGGAGATGGTGGTGTAGCTGGTGGTGGAACCTCTTGTAGGGGCTTATCAGGTTCATTCACCATGGGTTGCTCTTTGACAGTCTCTTCATTACTCCAACTCCATGCTTCAGCTTCATTGAAAATAACGTCTCTACTAACCACTAGTTTCTCAGTTAGTGGATTGTAAAGCTTGTATGCCTTCGACTCCTCACTATATTCGATGAAAATGCATTTTTCACCATGATTGTCAAGCTTCTTTCTTCTGACTTCAGGTACTTGAGCATATGCAATACACCCAAAAATTCGTAGGTGTGCGACATTAGGCGTGTAACCGCTCCATGCCTCTTGAGGAGTCTTACCCTTCACTTGCTTCGTCGGGCACCGATTTAGCAAATAAGTTGAACACGCCACAGCTTTCGCCCAGAACTGTTTCGGCAGCCCCTTTTCTTTAAGCATGGTTCTTGTCACGTCAAGAATGGTGTGGTTCTTTCTTTCTGCGATGCCATTTTGCTGTGGTGTGTAGGCAGTAGTAATTGCCTCTTTATTCCTTGCTCCCTGCAATATTCTTGAAACAGATTTGAGGTGTACTCACCACCTCGATCAGATCGGAGAGTTATTAGCTTGTGGCCACTTTCCGCTTCAACAAGAGCTTTGAAATTCTTGAAGATAGTAAAGGCAGCAGATTTTTCTTTAAGAATGTAGACCCACAACTTTCTACTGAAATCATCAATGAAGGTAATAAAATATTTGTTACCTCCTAAAGACACAGGATCTAGTGGTCCGCAGATGTCAGTGTGAACAAGTTGCAATGGTGCTTTCGCTCTCCACGACTTTCCACTGGGAAAAGGAAGTCGTGCTTGCTTGTCAATTATGCAAACTTCACAGGTATGACTTGGTGGATCGATTTTTGGTAAACCTCGTACCATACCAGCTGTAGATAGTAACTTCAGACCGTTGAAATTTAGATGGCCGAAACGAAGATGCCACCTCCATGACTCTTTCTTCACGAGTCCTTGAAAACACTTTTCAACTTCCGTGTTTAGATGCAAGGGAAACATGCGGTTCCTTGTCATCTTAACACAAGTTATGAGGCCTCCTTTTGCATTTTGCAACCAAAGATGGTTGTTCTCCATATATATTTTATATCCTTTTTCGAGTAATTGACCGATGCTGAGAATATTACTATTCATGTTAGGAATATAATAAACATCGGAAATATACTCGGGCTTACCATCCTTTTGGTAGATTTTGATCTTCCCTTTGCCTTCAACGTGGAGTTTTAAAGAATCTCCCAAGCTCACACTTCCATAAACTCCTTCTGCGAGTTCCATGAATAGTTCTTTCTTCCCGCACATGTGGTTGCTAGCACCCGAGTCAAGGTACCAAACATCATTCTGAACACTTGAATCATCATGAGAAAGAAGAAGAGTAGAGTTATTACCCACATCATTTGTTGCTTCGATGAAATTGGTAAGATCTTCAGTGCTGTGCCAGCAATCTGAGGCATAGTGTCCAAATTTTTGACAGTTGTAGCATTGGACGTTCTTATTGTTTCCACGTCCAGATGTAAATCTTCCCCGATTGCTTCGTCCTCGACCTCTGAAGCTTTGGAACTCCACTTGATTTTGAGTGGTTCGTTGTTGGGGACCACGTCCCCTACCTCTACCACGACCACGACCTCTATTATGTGAGCCTCGATCATTTAGAGTCAACTTTGACTCTAATGCTTGTTCCAAAATTATGGAACCGGTCTTCTTTTGCATGCGCTGCTCATGAACTTGGAGAGATCCCAAAAGCTCCTCTATTGAGATCTCCTCCAAATTCTTGGACTCCTCAATTGCCGTCACCACGTGCTCGAACTTAGATGTGAGGGATCGGAGCAATTTCTCCATCACTTAGATGTCCTCCATCTTCTCTCCGTTTCTCCTCATTTTATTCACAATTAGAAGTAATCGTGAATAGTAATCAGAGATTTTTTCTTCATTTTTCATTTGAGCGGCTTCAAGATCACCCCTCAAAGTTTGGAGGCGAATTCGCTTCACCCGCTCGACTCCTTTGTAGATGGTAGCAAGGATTTCCCATGCTTCCTTGCTCGTTGTTGCTTCGGCAACTCTCTCGAAGGTAGACTCGTCCAACCCTTGATAGAGTAGAAAACGAGCCTTACTATCCTTCTTTCTTTGCTCTTTAAGAGCCTTCTTCTCTTCGGCGGTATAGGCGGCTTCTACCTCCGGTGTGGGTTCTTTGAGCCCATCAATGATCAGCTCCCACAACTCTTGAGAACCAAATAAAGCTTTCATTTGAATTGACCAACTCTCATAATTATCCTTTGATAATTTGGGTACTTGAGGATTGACAAGGTTATTGGTGGAGGCCATGAGGAGAATAGAATAGAAGAAAAGAATGAAATGGCTCTGATACCAATTGTTGGAATGGTGGACAGGCAAGTGAAGAGACGATGGATGTTTGCTAACTCCAAACACTCTTGAGTACTGGGTTGCTACCCTTTTAGTAGCTCCAAAATAAATTCACCCAAACTAAGCTCTGCAATACTTTGCTTTGCTTTCTTTTATTTTTCTTCTTTTCTTATGCTTTACACCACAACCATACGATCCCTTATATAGGATTTGTATACAATGAAGTTTCAATATAATAAATACATGTTTTAATAACCTCACAAAACTCTCTTAGTAAATATACTATATGTTTTACTTAAATTTATTGGTAGAGTCAATAAGCTTTAGGTTTGATTTTGCATTAAGTTCATAACTCTAACAGATCCGAGATCAGCTCCAAAATCTCTGGAAGGATGTATGACCATTTGTTCGTCCCATATTCATCAACTTCTTTTCTAGCACAGTTGATCTTCTTGTTGCCGCATACAGAACTTGTATCCATTTTTGTTGTTAAATCTGATCTAGACGTGGGAAAAGGAAAAAGGTTACATGCATGATTAGGTTTGCTGAGAAGAAGCAAGAGAAGAAACTTAACAATAAGAAGAAATCATTTTGAACAATGTATAACTAGACGAATTTATGCTACCAGCTTGTTAGGTTTGGAGAGAATTAAATAGATAGTTTGATGGCTTGATCGTAGATGGGATAGCCTCTAATACTCTATATAAATGAAATAAATTAAAAAATACAATACTACTCTTACTTTTGTTGCATATAAATAATTATTACTTAAAACTCTCACCCTCTCTCAAACTCATGATGATATAATATCGAGAGTTTGTTTAACAAAAATAAAAAAGTACAAATATTGTCACTATTAAAATACTAAAAGTAATTCTAGAACTATCAAAAGGTTGGACATCTAATGATACGCGGATGAAAAGTGACCCAGCGTTAGGCACATACTCATTTAACATGTGCTAGCTCAGGCTCGAGGACGACATGAGAATGACGACCACTATGGGAAATTTTTTAGAGATGTGGATCTAATATCATATTAGGTTTGACGACGACGATCAATATAAAAAAAATTTAATGACGAAAAGAATTTCAAAGAGATAACTCTAATACGTAGATAAGTTTAGAGAAAATAGACAGTTTAACTTTATACGGAGTAGCCTCTTCTTCATCTAAATGAAATAAATATAGAATTGTAATACTACTTTCTTTGTATTACATATCAACTGGATTACTATCGAGTCGAGTCGGGCCCGAGTACGACTATACCCAGACCCAGATCTGAACCCCTTACGGGTTCCACTTTTGGATCCCGACTAAACCTATTATAAACGGGTTCGGGTTCATGTTTAGGACGGGTTCAAATTCTATGTACCCACTAGGTTACAAATTGAGTATTTACTACAAACCCATACACTCTATTGCAGGTGGGTCTGGGTCAGGTTCAGGTGGAGTCTGAGATTGATATCAGGTATATTTAAATTCCATCGAAAGAATTCACAAACATTATGAAATCAAAAGAATAACAAAAAAAAAGAAACGACAAACAAGCAGGAAGGCACAAAATATAGGAATAAAATTTAAAGTTCAAAATGAACAATGTAATTGTGGAGTAGAGTCATTATAAAAGTTTTTCACTGTAACTAAAAAATCTCAAATTCCTAACTCCGACAATGCATGTCCTCCCTCTTGTGTCACATAATGAGTCACTGCATCTCCAATTTAACTTTTAGATTTAATTGAGCAGCTACTAAGTGATTGAGGGAAAGGAAAAGTAAAGCGTGGGGCTTTGGTTTTTGATCTTAGAGTTGAAGTGTTAATGAGTTTATAATTATAATTGATATTAGTAATTAGATAAATTTATAATTTTAATAAGTCAATTCAGTCTAATAAGCAGTCGGATACAATGAACAACTATTACCTATTATTAATATATGTATATTTATTTGTTTCATAAGTAATGAGTAATTAAGGGTTCGGGTCGGATCCTGATCGGGTATTATAAACACTACCCATTCCAACCTAATAACTAAACAAATCGAGTCTACAGGAAAGATATTCGGACCCTACCCAATTCCATAAACGGGTCTAACTTTTAAACCCCTCATAAGCTGGTATGATACGAGTTGGTGTCGAGTCTCGGTACCTGAGACTGATGACTACCCTACACACTAATAATTTTTATTTTAAAAAAATGCATGCACTTGGCTTGCTTGGGATCTGTTTTTAACACTTTTAAATAAAAAAAATTTAAATGAAATTAAAACTAAATATTTGATACGCTTTACAAAGTTATTTTAAGAAACATAAAAAAAAAAAAAATCTTCTGTTTGATTTGGAGAAGCCAAAAAATCTTGCTTCTGAACCGCACAAGCTACAAACTCTGCCTTTGGGCCTGTTTGTTTCGTTGCAAAACGTCGCAAGTCGTAAGTCGTAAAATGAGAATGGAAAAAGTGAACTGTAGCAGAGAAAATATATTGTGTTTTACGGTGTTTGGTTGATAAAGTGAAGTGTAAATGAAAAAGTATATTGTGTTTTACGGTGTTTGGTTGATAAAGTGAAAATGTAAATAGTAAAGTATATTGTGTTTTACGGTGTTTGGTTGCTAATGTAAAAGTGTAAGTGAAAAAGTTGACCACAAAATTAACTGTAGCAGTGATTTAAATATTATAAATACTATTAAATAAATCTACTATTACAAATTAAATTGTATTAATAAATTTGAGATAAAAAATTAATAATCTTAATATTTTATTTATAACAATAATATTAATAAAATATTATAAAATAGTAAAATATTACTAAAATATTAACTAAATAAATAATATAAATTTTAAGAAAATCTAAAGAACATTAATAAAATTTTAAGAATACTAATAATATATAAATATTAAAAAATCTTACAAAAATAATAAAATATAGTTATAATATTATAATATTAAAAATACTTGAAAATTATTATAATATAAATTTTATTATAATATTATTGTAATATTATAGAAATATAAAATTAACAAAGTAAATATAATTATAATTTAATAATAAATTATCATTATATTATTATTATACTGAATTATTATTACAATATTAACATAATAAAATATTAATATAATAATAAAATATATTATGATTTTAATAAAGTAATTTTTTTATAAAAAATAAATAATTAAATATATATAGTAAAGTATAATATTGTTATATTAATAAAATATTAACTCTAAATAAAATAATAAAAAAGGAAAAGTATTAATAAAATAATAAAATATTAAATAAAATATTAA
>JAVJIF010023895.1:0-45573 GCA_038442645.1 Agave tequilana
TATTATCGAACATTTATTTGATGATATTTCAGACGAGAAATTATTTGGCCAATGAAGATGGATTAAATAAGATGTTACCTTAAGATTGATTTATTTTGATGCTTGAATTCATATATGGACCTAGAGATCAACTTGAGATTTACATAGGATCTTGGTTCATATTTAATGAGATCAATAATAGCTGAATTTGATCATATGAAAGAATACCTTAACTTAATTTTTGATCTATCATAATACTGATTTTGGATTATTAGTTGAAGTATTTTATTTGGATTTATTCACTGATCAAATTATCTGAATAATAATGTTTAGTGATATTGATGATTGGATACAGTGACTTTCTAGATTTCATATAGCTTAAGAATGTCCCACTCCTAGTTATTATCTTGTTTGGGATTGGAACTATTGGTGATGTAACTTAAACTATAATTATATTTAGATCTTGGATTTGATTGGTTCATGATGGTAGTTACACGAGTTGATATTTAGTGACATTATCAGTAGATTTGATTATTTTTATTGATGGTAAAACAGGTGAGAGTGTGATTAGATATTAATGATTGATTAATTTGGAGATTCTTTATTAAAAGAATGAGCTATTGGACTTGGATTTGTTAGAAGACTCGATTGTGTTAGAGTTGATCTTGAGTTAAGGAGTAAACGTAGATTGGTTTGACTTGACCTGGTGCATGTATATGCATGATTGACTAGTTACTTGGATTTCTAGATCTTGTGTTTGAATTAACGGAAGTGAGAGTGTATAATGGTTAATTAAGATTGGACAGTGATGATTGGTTGGATATAGATAAGTATGTATTTTATATATTGGGATTTGGATATATCGATGATTTGAGGATCTGAGTTGATTAAATATTTTGCCCGGATTATTTTATTCATGGCAGCAGGTAATACTGATTCTGAATATCATGATTTACCTGAAGAAATTGAGTGATTATACATGACATTATCTAATAACTATAATGTCCATGTTAGCATAATTGCTGAAAAAATATTGTATACGGTAACAATACTCTCATGTTTTATACCTGTTACATGTCCTGTTATACCGGTATCTGTTCACTGACATTATATAATATATATATCCTGTTATACCGGTATCCTGATTACACATATTGATGTTGTTACCCACCGAGTTATCCCAGTGGTCTAAGTAACATGCTCATTAAATAATCTTGATAAACTAATAACATGATATTAAACAAATTATACTGGGATTGAGAAAATTGATGGAGGAGACAGCGTCTGATTTTAGATGGACCTAGGATATAGGTTGCGCAGCCAAAATAGGGTTCCACTGCTGGGTTCCCATGGGGTGACTAGCACCCTGTCTTGTTCTTGTTCCTGTTATATATGTCCTGAACCACCTAGCGATAGGGCCTATTTAAGCGCCAGGAGTCTGGGCCGTGCTCCAGGTATGTACGGGACCCACCTAAAGCATGGATAATATCTCTAACCGATCAGTTTCAATAACTTAGGACCCGATTGACGTGTGTGATAGGCGTAGTATGGGATGCGTCGATTACAAGTGGCAATTGGTGTTCACTGACATAATAATAATAAACTATTCGTAATGTACTATAATTGATTGTCTCTTACCTGATACATGTATGTATGTTGGACACCATATTTTCACCTGACCTGATTGGATATCTGACTCTAGTACTGACTAACGCTACCTACTTGATATATAGAACGTTATAGACATCTGATTGAATACCCGACGGATACATACTCTACTGTGTGCTATCTACATTGTTATTTATTTACTTTATTTATGTCATTTCTTATTCAGTTTATACTATTATCATATGTTCACATGCATTTGCAACTTTTCAGTTTATTCTCGTACATTCACTAGGAGTTCTAACTCTCTGGATTTGCATATCCAAATCATGACTATTTATTGTTGATCAGGTAATTGGAGAGGATTACATGCGTTACGAGGAGCTGGAGTCTCTCTTTCTTGATTATAGATATTCTTACTCTTTTATTCTTGTATTTCCTGATTCTATCTATATCATGTCCAGTTTCCATTTTTCTTTTATTCGTCTGCTATCATTGTGTTAGATATTTATATGTCATATTGCAGTGATATTGATTTATTGTAGTAGATTTTATACCTTGTTCGGGTTATTTTAGGCTTAGCATATGTGCACGGGGTATTTTCTCGCGTACATACGTCGCGACCTTTGTCGCGACTCCATTTTCGCGTATTTTGGGAAGCAGGGCTTGACACTGGTTAATTCGAAATTTTATGAATCCATTTCGATTAGCTAAAATAAAGGAGGATATTATCAAATCAAGAGCTCAAATGAAGAAACAAGTGGATAATACATGCAAACAGGAAATCCAAACCAGCCTCCCCAAAATCTAGCCATATGTCCATAGGATTGCCACGGATCCGCCGCAATAGTACAGAATCGCGGGGGGGGGGGGGGGGGGGGGGGGCGTTTGCTCCCTTATCTGTACACTCCTCTCCCCTCTCCACTACATTTTCGAAGGCAAAAAGGGGATGATTTAGCAGAGAGTATAGGCTAGGTTGTACTTTAGTTTGTAACTTAGGTTTTTTTTTTGTGTATGTAATTTTGTTTTTCTTTATGTAACTCAGAGGAAAGGAGAGTTTCATGGGAGATGAGAGTGAAGCTTGTACTGAGGGTGACATCGGTATAAGTAAGTCTTCTTTTCTTTCATTGTTATTTGAATCGAATCAAAAATTGCCTCTTTTTTATTCTTGTTTTTGTTTGCTTCCCTCTAAATGTGTAAATCCAAGTGATTCCTATGGCCTCGAATCTGCCTTGCCATTACAAGTGTCATTGATGGCATATGGTAATGGATAGCTACTCCTTTGCTAGTTTAGCTTTCCTTTTAATTTATGGTGTAGATCGAGAATTGAGAAGATCCTATAGACCATGCTCTACTCGCCTTCAAAGACAAGGTAAGTCATCACGACAGATTCAAGGTAAGCAAGCACTGAAAAGGTAAGTAACCATTTCTTTTCTATTTCAATTTCTTAGTTTAGAAAATAATTTCAAAAACCAACTCTTTTCAATTTTTATTTCTTTGTATAAACTCACTTTCCATTTTCTCCACCTTCTCAGTCTACCACATTTTAACACTTTATTTTCCTTTTCTTTACAAGAACAAAAGAAGAACTTTTAACCATCTTTAGTAAACTAAAAGAGAACTTACAACACGTTTCCATCGTAGTCCCTTGTGGATCACGACCCGCGTAGCCACTTGCTATCGCGATAGTATTGAGAACTTGCACATTATATTGTTTAAATCTAAACTACTATTTTCTGTGTACAGGTTTTACTTAATCAAATTTTGGCCTCGACTAAAACAAGAAAAATAGAGCTAACATAATCTAACTCACTCTCATAGGAATCATGATTATACTTAGCATGTGTAACAAGCTGTTAAACCTCTAGGTTACCCCTAGAAAATGATTTTTATCACGTGAGGATTTTAGTAAATTACACCCACAAAATCTATAAAGAAAGAGAAACAAAATGTTAGTATTTTGAAAATGCATTTTGATAAAGGGAAAACATATTTGAAGTACTCTTCGAAAAAATTTAAATTATATACCTAAACATAGTCTCTATCTAAAAACTTGTTATCAATCAAAATAAGGAGTCAAAATGTATTTCTCAACTAGTCTATTTTTTACCCTAAGTCATATGCATCTGAATTTTTGACTCCGGATTCTTCAACTCTAATGCCTTATTTTACATATTTGGTGGTAATATCTCTTAGCTCTATTAGGCTTTCTAATTTTCCTATATAAAGAGTCTTAGGTCGGTGACTCCTAAACTGGATGGTCTTAGCGCACCAGGTGAGAAAATACTCCAAAATTTTAAGGATTCGAGCAAATAAGGCCACAAAACTAAGGATTTTATTAATTATATGGAGCACTTTTGGGCTGATACTTATGCTTTATTAGGCACAAATACCCAGTTTAATTAGAGAATTTCAATAGATATTTTTTCTTATTTCTTTTTTATTTATTTTTATAAAGCATAGGAATCGTTATTTAGAATCCTAAGTGTGTAAGTGTATAAAGTATGCATATTTCATTAAGGTAAAATTCAAGACTAAATTACTTTTCTATTTTTTTCTTTCAACCCTAGAAATCAAACAAATAATATTATTTTGTCCAAGTGTAAGAAATCATAATTACGATTCTCCTATCCCTTAAAATTAACTTAATTTCTTATAAAAAATAAGCCAAAATATTGTTTCTCTTTCAAAAAGTTTTTTAAAAGCAAAGAAAATGTTATATATATATATATATATATATTAAAAGAAAACTTATGTTATGTTTGAACCCTCCCCACACCTATCTCATACATTGTCCTAAATGTTTGAATGAATACATATATGCATGAAAAAGAAAAAAAGGGAAAGAAAATGTTACCTCAAGGTGGTGAATTTGGTGGTGGTCGGATTGGGCCAAGCATTGCTGTCCAATTGATGTAACGTGAATTTTCAAAGAACCCACTTTTGATGACCTCTTTTCTATTACATGTTTACAACTCCTAAACTGAATAGGATCATGCGAGACCCTAACATTATAATCATCCAAATTATATAAACAATCTTAAATATCATCTCAGAATCATTTTATTCAATACCTAGTTCCTACAAAAGAGTGTGATTTAGTGGAATGGTCGACTGGAGCTCAACAGTGAAATGTTTGAGAATTAATATTGACTTAGGAATATGACTTAAATCAAGTTTAGATTCAAGAGTCAATTTTGGTTCAAGAGTTGGTTCCATATCAAAGAATTAAAATTCACATTCTTTTTTCATCAATTGAATGTGACTATCAAATATTGATCATTCAATTTCAAGCTCTATGGGTATAAGAATCAGTGTTGGTTCGAGAAATGAGTCCAAATCCGGAAGGACACTGAAGTCAACATAGATTCAAAAACTGAAACTGAATCAGAAAGTTGTGAATTAGGTTCACAATCACAATCAAGTTCTGTTGGTACATGTTTCGATGAAGACGTTTGCGATGCATGACATTTGGAGCTCTAAACAAATGAAGAATCAAGAGTTCTACATGATCAAGATGTGCCAAGGAGAGTTGATAGAGTGTGGTTTGTAAAGATGAAATAGCATGTAAAAGCCTTGATGCACACACATATATCATAGCCTATTAGTAGACTTGACCCTTCCTATTAGTAGACTTGACCCTGCCTATTAGTAGACTAATAGGGTGATTAGTCGACTTATAAAAATGATTAGTCGACTAATAATGTTATTAGTCGACTTATATATTTCCCTAGTCGACTAATACATGGTATAGTCGACTTATAGATTTCCCTAGTCGACTATCTTTTGTCCTGAAAGATCCCAACTCTCTGTTTGTCACTGTTAGTCGACTTAACAGTTTATATAGTCGACTAATAGATGTTGTAGTCGACTTATACCCAATATTAGTCGACTAACCCAGTATAAATTGCCAAACTTAGTCGACTAACTCATATCTCAAGTCGACTATAGGCAGTTTCTGACTGTTGGACAGTTTTCTTTATCTGATCCTTTTGGCAACGTTTTCCAACGTCTATATCATCTGAATTGGTCCTATAACTACCCTAACTAACCCTAGTCTACAGCTATAAATAAGGAAGTTATTCCTAAGGCCAAAGGTTAAGACAAACAAGATTTTCATTCAGTTTTCCAAAGCCAAATTTCAGAAAAACCTGAAAACTGATTTCCTAACTTCTGTTCTTCACCAAAAGACAATTCCATTAGTGAAGTTCTCTGAAGTTCATCTTTCCTATACTGTACCTTGTCCACATACACATTCAGTATCAAGGCTATAGGAAAAGTATTGTAATTCTCAAAGTGTTTATTTGTACACGGGAGGCTTCTTGGTTGAAGAGGCAGTTGTACAAAGGTAAAGGTATTCTCTTAGTAGAAGAGAAGGTGTTCTCTTGGTGGAAGAGAAGGTGTACACATTTGGAGAAGGGGATTCGACAAGTGGTGTACATGTTGTATTGATTTTGGGTGGCAAGATCAAGGATAAAGGAAAATCTCAAGCGGGTGGCTTGGGGACTGGATGTAGGTCACAAGGACCGAACCAGGATAAATCTCTTTGTTTGCGTTTGTCAATTTCTGAGATTTGTTTTCTTTACTTGCAAGTTTACTTATTTGCTTAACTATTAATCCTTCCTGTCAAGTGTTGTGTTGATTTGATTATAGATCCTACATTTGGTATAAGAGCGGAACCCAACAATTGGTATCAGAGCCTTCTTCACCAACCGGCATCAATTCAAGGCAACAACAACCGGAGTACACACTCTGATCCAACATTTGGTATCAGAGCCCTGCATACCCTGAACCGGCGTACAAGCTCGGGTACAAGTCAACAACAAGGATGGCAACGGAGTTCTCATCATCTCAATTCAAAGAAGGACATTCTACACAACGTCCACCACTATTTGACGGAACCAACTACAACTATTGGAAGTGTAGAATGAAGATATACTTGCAGTCACTCAACTATGACCTTTGGAACATCGTAGAAGCATCATACACCAAGCCTACAACCAACTACAACGCTTGGAGTGAAGATCAAAAGAAAAACGCGAACCTTGACGCAAAAGCAATGAATGCTCTATTCTGTGCCCTTACCAAAGAAGAGTTCAACCGAGTGTCAACAGCGACTTCTGCACATCAAATTTGGCATACTCTTCAGGTAACACATGAAGGCACTAATAAAGTTAAGGAGTCTAAAATTTCTGTTCTTGTCTACAGGTTTGAGTTATTCAAAATGGAGGAGAATGAAACCATATCCGAAATGGTTACAAGATTCACCGACATCACCAATACTCTTGCATCCCTTGGAAAGGACTACACCCAAGTCGAAAGAGTTCGAAAGATCCTTCGTGCACTTACACCAGAATGGGAGAAGAAGATAACCGCCATTGAAGAGGCGAATGATCTCTCCACTATGACATTAGAAAACCTAATCGGTAATCTAATGGCATATGAAGTGCAGTTAGAAGAAAGGAAGAAGGACGAACGACAACACCGTTCAAAGAAGAAAGAACTCGCCTTCCATGCATCTTCCGACACGGACAATAATGACGAAGAGGAAATGGCAATGCTCTCAAAGAAGTTCAGAAAATTTCTTAAGCAAGGTAAATTCAAATGTTTTAATTGTGATAAACCAGGACATATGAAGATGGATTGTCCTTTGCTCAAGAAGAAAGAAAAGTACAAGAGTAAGAAGTTCAAAAAGAAGAAGAACTACGAGGCATCTTCAGAACATAGTGATTCCTCATCTTCCGATGAAGAAGAATCCACTGAACATGTTAACTTATGTTACATGGCCATAGAAGATGAAGAGGTATCATTTTCTGAACTATCTGATGCATTTAATGAATTATTTCTTGATCTGAAAAATGAAAAACTGAAAAACAGATTTTTGTTAAAAGAAAATGAGAAACTTTTACAGGAAAATTCTGTTTATGCATTACAATGTTCTTCTATAAATTCTCAACAAGATGAAACTGAAAATGTCATATCATCTTTGAAAACTGAAAATGAGAAGTTTATAAAAGAAAACATTTTTCTGAAAAAGGAAACTAAGTCTTTGAATGATAGGATTTCTATATTGGATAAAAACATGATAGTTTTCAGAAATAAATATGAAGATCTTTTGCAAAATGTGACTAAGTTTAATAAAGGAAAAGAAAAATTAAATGATCTATTATCTTTTCAGAAATTGTCACATGATAAACATGGTATTGGTTATATTGCAAAATCTTCATGTTACAGTAATCCATATAATCATTTTGTAAAAAGTAAGACTAAGAAAAGTAAGTTTATATGGATTCCAAAGAATTTAAGCTTTTATGATAAAAATACATATATTGCTTCATACATGCATGATATATGTGATTTTTGCAATTATGTATATACTAACAGGTGGAAACCAAATTCTAAATGGATTTGGAGTCCTAAAAGTTAGATATGATCTTTTATATTTGGTACCAACTAACAATTATCTTGCAGGTACCATATAAAAACTTGATAAAGATCAATTACGTATATATGTACTAATATATTTGTTGCAGGGGGAGAACAAAATATTTTTTCTATCTGTTATAACCTATTTTTGTAGGGGGAGGAAAAGATAACATATCTTCTGCAGGGGGAGGACTTGTGCACACAAAGCGTCGTCATCAAAAAGGGGAAGAATGTTGGTACATGTTTCGATGAAGACGTTTGCGATGCATGACATTTGGAGCTCTAAACAAATGAAGAATCAAGAGTTCTACATGATCAAGATGTGCCAAGGAGAGTTGATAGAGTGTGGTTTGTAAGATGAAATAGCATGTAAAAGCCTTGATGCACACACATATATCATAGCCTATTAGTAGACTTGACCCTTCCTATTAGTAGACTTGACCCTGCCTATTAGTAGACTAATAGGGTGATTAGTCGACTTATAAAAATGATTAGTCGACTAATAATGTTATTAGTCGACTTATATATTTCCCTAGTCGACTAATACATGGTATAGTCGACTTATAGATTTCCCTAGTCGACTATCTTTTGTCCTGAAAGATCCCAACTCTCTGTTTGTCACTGTTAGTCGACTTAACAGTTTATATAGTCGACTAATAGATGTTGTAGTCGACTTATACCCAATATTAGTCGACTAACCCAGTATAAATTGCCCAACTTAGTCGACTAACTCATATCTCAAGTCGACTATAGGCAGTTTCTGACTGTTGGACAGTTTTCTTTATCTGATCCTTTTGGCAACGTTTTCCAATGTCTATATCATCTGAATTGGTCCTATAACTACCCTAACTAACCCTAGTCTACAGCTATAAATAGGGAAGTTATTCCTAAGGCCAAAGGTTAAGACAAACAAGATTTTCATTCAGTTTTCCAAAGCCAAATTCCAGAAAACCTGAAAACTGATTTCCTAACTTCTGTTCTTCACCAAAAGACAATTCCATTAGTGAAGTTCTCTGAAGTTCATCTTTCCTATACTGTACCTTGTCCACATACACATTCAGTATCAAGGCTATAGGAAAAGTATTGTAATTCTCAAAGTGTTTATTTGTACACGGGAGGCTTCTTGGTTGAAGAGGAAGTTGTACAAAGGTAAAGGTATTCTCTTAGTAGAAGAGAAGGTGTTCTCTTGGTGGAAGAGAAGGTGTACACATTTGGAGAAGGGGATTCGACAAGTGGTGTACATGTTGTATTGATTTTGGGTGGCAAGATCAAGGATAAAGGAAAATCTCAAGCGGGTGGCTTGGGGACTGGATGTAGGTCACAAGGACCGAACCAGGATAAATCTCTTTGTTTGCATTTGTCAATTTCTGAGATTTGTTTTCTTTACTTGCAAGTTTACTTATTTGCTTAACTATTAATCCTTCCTGTCAAGTGTTGTGTTGATTTGATTATAGATCCTACATTTGGTATAAGAGCGGGACCCAACAAGTTCAATTTTCTTGAAATAAAAACTTGCCAATTCGTCAAAAATTTGAGATTGGTCAAGTTCAAATTGGTGTGAGAAATTAAATCTTGGTTAAAGTCTCCAAGGCACTATAATTCTTCGTTCCTATAAATATGTCTAGGGGAATCGAGGATGGTTAAAAATTGGGTTTATGTTATTCTAACATATTGAAGGAATCATTTAAATATGTCTAGGTGCTGACCAAATGACCCATTTGTAATTCTAACATATTGAAGGAATCATTTTGGGACTGAATCATGGATTTCATACTCTTTTCTAAGTTAGTAGATTCTTCTTATTGTTTTGGGACATGAAAAATAGAGTAAGGATCTTGAATTTGAAATTTTGATGGGCTCATGAGTCTTCTAGATTTTGAATTCGTCACTCGACCGCTTCTAGAATCTTATTGAAGTCAGTTTTTCGTTATAAGGTGATCTTGATAAAGAGTATATGATGCTGAATATTAGTAAAGTGGTTGATAAAATGACTAGGAGTTGTACCCCCACTGACTCAGTGAAGAGTGGAGATGATTGTTTCAGTCATGTTCATAAGATTGGTTCGGATAAGACCAATCTAGCATACTTGATTGTTTAAAATTATGAAATACCAGGTTAGTGTTATCCGAATAAAAAGTAGAAAGGTTGAAATATATGCATTAAAAAAAATTATAATTATAATCCATATCACACAAACAATGAAAAAACAAACAAAAACAAACAAACAAATAATCAAACGAAAGAAAAAAATCTATCCTAAGTTAGGGTAGACCTTAGACCTAAACGACTCTGAACAAGTTAGACTATCCACGGGAGGTATATTGCAGCAATCTGACCATTAGTTAATCGACTAGGTTGGGTAAGATCAGTGAGAGCTATTCGTATCGGAGCAATAGACTTAATTATTTCAAACCACTATTCTTCGAGGTTTCACCTCTCAATCCCCAACCTTTGACACTGATTTGGCTTGAGTCAAACTCTAACAACTTTCTCCTTAGGTCAATCTCCTACTAAACCCGAGATGTCTCCAGGGCCAACGTCTACTCAATTTTAGTTAAGATTGGGTTAGTCAGTGAGCAGGTAGCTTTCGGGTTGAGGAAGGGTAATGACTTTCGCACGTTATCTTGTTTAAGGATATGTCCTTAATTTATTTTAATACGCGTGTACAAATATTTAGCAGAAAGTAACACTCTAGATGATCAAATAAAAATGTTTCCTATACTAAATGCTGCACACGTACCTTTGCTCTAGCATTCTTAACAATAATATAAAAAATGTAACAAAATAGAAAAATGTCCTAGAATGCAAAGTTTAAATGTTTTTTTTGCATTTACAAACATGATTTACTGTTGAGATTAGAAAGTTGTATACAATAAGCAAAATAGAGAAACATCATACTGCAGAAGCTAAAACACTGAATTTCAGTCTCCCTGCAAGAAAGCAAAATTAGTAATCCACTCAAACTGCTACAAATATGCGGGTTTTTTAGCGTTTGCGTGGCAGAGTTGAGAGCTTCTGGGCTCTGCTTTCTAGAGTGGAGACCTAGAGCTAATTATATGTTTTTGTAGCTCTTTTTTCCTTGAAATTAGCCCCTGCACACAAAAATAAAGAAGAAATGATTAAGCATTAAGCTAACTTTAGAAAGAAAACTTATCGTCCTTCCCCGACAACAGTGCCAAAATTTGATCGAGTCGAACCTATGCACAGAAAAAAGAAGTTTAGAAATTGATAATAGATAATGCTAGATTGCTCAATACTACTGCTATAGAAAGTGACTATGAGGGTTATGATCCACAAAGGGGGACTATGATAGAAGCTTTTAGTAAGTTCTTACTAAGTTACTAAGATCAGTAAAAATGTTTCTTCTTAGTTTTAAAAGAAAAGAAAAGTAAAAGTGTTAGAAGAGGAGGAGGAGAAGAAGATAGGATAGTGTTGTTGTTTTCAAAAGAAAAGAAAAACTAAGTTAAAAGAAGGAAGAATAATGAAAGAAGAAGTATTAAATTCTAAACTAAGAAATATAGAAAGAACTAAAGAATACTTACTTACTTCTTAGTCGCTTGCTTATCCTGGATCCGTTGCAACACCTTACCTTGGCTTGAAGGCGACCACAACATGGCACATAAGATCTTTTCCATTCTAAACCCGTGTAACAAAAGAAGTTACAAGCAAAAAATAATACTAAACTATTACACAATTTAAGAAAAGATACCCATCACCATCAGCCATCAGTGGCACTTGCAAAGGCAAGGAAGATTCGAGGTTATAGGATTCACTTGGATTACAAATCACATAAGAGGTAAGCAAAGCAAAAATAAGAAGAAAAACAAGCCTTTGATTAAATTGAAAAATGATGAAAGAAAAGAAGAAGTTTACATCGGTGTCACTCTCAATGCAAATCTTCCTCTCCTTCTCTCATGAATCTCTTCTCTAACATAAGCTATAAAGAAATTAGAAAATTACATAAAAAATATGAAAATCTAAGTTAAACTAAAACAAAAGGTCTATTTTAAACTCTCTGCGGGAGTGGTGCTGTAACACTTGTCTTAACTAATCACCTTTTTCTTAACATTTAAATGCTTTAGGGAGGTGATATGAAAGTAAGTATTCATGAAGAATACTATACATTATACTATACATATTAGTATGTATATATATGTATGTATGTATGTATATAAATGAAATACAACCACATGCTTATTGACTTTGCTACCATACTCCCACCATACTTGTGGGTACTAGTACCTTATGAAGGGGGGAGTGATGGAACCTTGCCTATAGGTGTAAGATATAGGAGTAGAGAGATGGGGTTAGGGAGGGACACTTGTCATGATATTATTGAAAAGATTGGGCTATAAATAAGGGGGATGAAGAGAAGAACCTCATTTGGCAACACCCTCTCTCTCTCTCTCTCTCTTCATTCCAACTTCACAAAAACTCTTCCTTCTCCCTATTGCAGTCGGCCAAGGCCAACACCAGTAGCAGCCATATTTTTCCCTCCTTTTTCTCCTCTTACTCATTACTCTCTCCCTCTCACTCCCTCACAAAACTCCCCCAACTTCCTTATATAAGAAAAACACTTCATTTACATGTTTTATCTCCTCCAAAGACCAAATAGAACAAGCCAAAGTGGTGATTAACATCACCATAAAAAGGAAATTCTTGAAGATAAGATTTCGAGTTAGGAGGGTGATATTGGTTGAATGGTAAGCAAAACAATAAGATTTCTACCCCTCTTACACTCTTTTAACTAAGAACTAATCATGATGTTGTTATGGCCTTGTAGACCCTATTAAAGCGGGAGACCAAGCTTGATAAGGAGACAACCTCTTCAAGGGTGAGTAGAACATCCGAACTCTAGTAAAATAGTAGGAGTGTAAAGCTTGAAACAAAAGGGGAATTTCTAAGTGATAAATGAACATGAAAATGAAGGATAATTCATGTGTATAAATTATAGATTTTATATGTATAAAATCTTATGGCAATCATGTAGTAGTTATGTTAATGTATGTTTAACATTGTGTATAATTGTGTATACATAATAGTCCACCACATGCGTTTTAGAGAAATAGTTCAATGGATAAATATGATACTTGATGCTATGCATTTAATTATGGCTACGCATATATTAAGATGAAATGACATGTTGGTTATCTTGAAAAGACTCGCATATTGATAATTTAGCTAGTAGTTACCCATACATGTTAATAATTTCCATGATATTGACATGTTGTAAGGTAGAAATTGTGAAACTATTATGTTATCGTTGCTCTATGCATCCTTGCATGTTATTATTACATGAAGAACGTGATTATTGCATATTTGGAGGAAGGGACCAGGTTGAACCGGAGGTGACGGAAGGGGAGAATATGTGGTAATGTATAGGAGGAAGGGACCGAGTTGAACCGGTAGTAATCAAAGGGGAAAGTTATTGCGTTGAATAACGTATAGGAGGAAGGACCGGGTTAGACCGGAGAAGATCGAAGGGGAGCCCAATGTTATATTTAACAAGTATGTTGATGTGGCTAAGATAAAAAATTCATGTTGAAACTATATATAAATCTTAAAACTAGACTCTGTAATAGTCGACTTACTCAGGCATTTTCAACAAGGTTAGTCGACTAGCCCTTGGCTAAGTTGACTATAGATGGAAAAAACGGGTATACAAGTCTCAAGAAAACACTCTTAGTCAACTATGTATAAACTGTAAGTCGACTAGCCTTAGTTATAGGAAATAAACAGAGAGTGAACATCTTCTTTTAACCATGATTAGTCGACTACAGTTGGTTTGTAAGTCAACTAGTGTATAGTGTAGTCGACTACACCAGAAAGGGTAGTCGACTAGAATTAGTTATAAGTAACAAACTGAGAACACATATCTTTTTGATCCAGAATTAGTCGACTACAGTTAACCTGTAAGTCGACTAGTACCACGTGTAGTCGACTATACCAGAATGATTAGTCGACTAGGTAAGTTATGGGTAGCCAACAGAGAGTTAATACCTTTCTGAAAAGACCCCAGTCGACTATAGCGTCTATATAAGTCGACTAATAGTGGTATTAGTCGACTGTAGGAATGGGCAAGTCGACTAAAAGGAACCTGTTACTGTGTTTTGGTCGAAACTTCAGCAATTTCCTAGAAATGTGTAAAAATAGTATTAACTACAATTGTTAACTTGATGATAAAATCCCAAATAAACCTACGTAATGGACATGCATATTAATAATGTTTTACTCACAGACCTGTCGAGCTCACTCTGTTCTCATTATCACCTTTAGGTTTGGATTAAGGTAAGGGACCCGCTTAATGACAACATATGAGGGATAGGTGTCAACGGAGATATTTTCACCCTTTTTGCATAATCTTGTGATATGTATATTGTTGTAGAAAATTATGCAAAACTTCTATTTAGACTTTGCTATGAACTTGTAAATATTGAAATGCTTGGTGCTGACTCGATCCTATATAATATTGTAAAGTTTTATGGAATAGCGATGTACTAGACTATGTTTTCTTATTAGTTGTCGGATCAATGCTTTGGAAATATGTTGAATCATATTAAGATTATATATGCATATAAAGTGAAAAATGTTGTAAAGTATCGAGCAGGCTGATGTTAGCCGAATTGAAGTATTGTATCTTGATGGGTCCCACGCTTGGATTAAGGATAATCTGTGATGATTGTAATCTGAATGAAAGTTTATAAGACTGGAACCGTTACAGTTGGTATCAGAGCTAAGAGTTATAGGTAGAAGGAGGAGGTTAAGTCGGAGGTAGGAGATAATGAAATTGTTAGGCTCATATGTATGGATATGTGATTATAGTTAGGTATGAGTTTTATGTGACGGATTAACCATGAGTCAAGCAGTAATTGAGTATTTTCTCGCATCAGAATCAAGGTGCCCGTACATCCTGATTCGGGTGAGTTGACTGAGGGTGCGGGCTCTCAGTAACAACTTCTAGTGGTATGGGAAATTGGGACGAGGGAATGCAGTGAATTATCTATTGAACCTAAGTTATTCTAAAACATGAGACTTACAGGTAGACTAAGGATAAGTGTAAGTACAAGTGTGTGTGTGTGTGTGTATATATATATTGCTTCTTTCTGATTATAGCAGTATGTTGAGACTATTCAATGGGATTGAGATTGATATGACTCCTTATTTGTATGTAGATGGGGGACTCTGACATTTATTGGCCAGTCTCTAGCTCGAATAGTTCGAGTGTGAGTTGGACGGAAGGTTCTATAGATTGGGGATATGAGTCTGATGAGACTGACCCAGAGGTCATATTTGCAGCCCCAGACCACATAAACTATGAGGAGGTTGAGTCTCAGGCGTCTAATGAGCCTGAACTAACCATTGTCGATACGGAAAGCTTGGTTGGGGATTCACTTGAGGTAGTAGAGATGGAGGATACTAGTACAACAAAGGAGGAGACCCAAAGAGGACTCACCTATGGAGCTGTCTTTTGAGATTAAACATGGGAAGACGACATGGACCTATATGATGATCTGGATGACTGGTGCTGCGCAGGAGATGAATTACTGGGGGAAGACTCCGAGGAAGGCATGGGTGATAGCGAGGATAGTAGCAGTACTAGCGGGGACTCAAGTGGGGAGACTCTACCCTATGAAGGATGAATCTATGAGCAAATACTTTTGATACGTATCTATATGTACAAGCCTAGTGTGCTAGTTAATTGATATCTTAAGAGTTTGTTGTATATGCCCTGACACATCTTATATGCATGCACATGGGTTAGTTCGGATATCCAAAGGGTAGATATATCAGTGTAATATCTTTGTATCCGTTTTGGGATGTACATATAAATATATATATATATATATAGGAAGTTGCTTGTTTGCAAAGTGATAATGAATATAGTATTAAAGTGATTGCATATAACTAAAATTTTATCTAAAATTGTTTTCATATGTGAAGTATGGTTGACTAGACGTCCTTATCTTATAGAAAGGATGCATGGATCTAAATCAGCTACCACCAAATGGGTCTTTATCACTCGGTGTGTCACACTATAATGTGATGGGGAGTGTACACCCCATGGACAACAATGAAGAATCTGAAGTCCAGATAGGAAGAGGTCATGGAACTCCAGGGGTGATGCCGGAGTGGCTCACTCAGTTAATGACCAGAGCAAATAATAACAACTCCCACCGAGCATTGGAGCAGTTTCAGAAAATAAAACCGCCTGTATTTGAAGGGGAGGTGGATCCCTTACAAGCTGAAGCATGTCTTCTCCAGATAGAGAAGCTCCTAGATGTAATGAACTGCACCGATGAGCTAAGAGTATCTTTCTCTTCCTTTATGTTTCAAAAGGAAGTAGAACATTGGTGGTGGGCGGTGAAGAATAGTGTGAAAAGTACAAGAGAATCAATCACTTGGGAATTTTTAGTGAACAAATTTACTGAAAAATATATCCCAGAGACGGCTAGAGATAAGATGGCATCAGAATTCTTGAAATTACGGTAAGGCCTGATGAATGTGTCCCAATATCACCAGAGGTTCACCCAATTATCCAGGTATGCTGATGCCTTGGTAAAGAGTGAAGCAGAAAGGACAAAGAGGTTCGTGAAGGGCATGAGATCAGAAATTCGAGGCAGATTGATTCCTCTGCAACTGAAGAATTATCTCCAAACTGTGAAAAAGCCTTGGAGGTAGAAATGGATATGTAAGAGGGTCATGAAGACTGGGTGAAGGAAATTCCCAACTCAAAGCGCCCCAGATATCAAGGACCGTCAATAACAATGGCATCAGGATCCACCAGTAGCAAGGGATTTGGATTTAATGTCACTCTTCAAAGAGGAGGATGGGCTAGAGGCAGAGGAACATGGTTGAGAAACAGAGACACTTTCTCGAAAGCACAGGCTACCTCTGTGTCCCACCCAAGAATCTCGGAGGCCCCTTGGTGCCAGAAGTGTAGAGCAACCCATTTTGGAAACTGCCTCCAAGATAGGGCTTGCTATAATTGTGGAGGAGTGGGGCATTTAAAGAAAAATTGCCCGAAGAGACGCGGAAGCCAAGGGCAGAGTAGGGGAAGTGGGAGGCCAGCTACGAGAATGAACCCTCCCAGGGGACCAACCAGTAATTTTATGCCGCCCAATAATGCTCCACGACCTGCTGCAACTCAGTCGTCCAACAGCCACGGGTTCAAGGGAGAACTTTTGCATTGACCCATCGAGAAGCAATGGCCTCAAATGCAGTCGTGGAAGGTATGATCTCCATATCAGGACATATTGCCTATGCATTGTTTGATCCTGGAGCTACTCATTCATTCATATCTAGTGCTTTTGCTTATAAATTAAATCAAGTATCGGAACCCCTACGATTTCAGTTGGTTGTATCCACACTCACAGGGGTAAAGATAATAGCTAGCACTAAATATGTGAATTGTTAAGTGATGATTGGGGAGATGAAAACATCTATTGATTTGATTAAGTTGGGCGAGATGGAGTTTGGTGCAATACTAAGAATGGACTGGTTGTCCGCTTGTGGTGCCCATGTGGATTGTAATAGAAAGAGGATCATCTTTAAAATAGAAGGAGCTCCAGAGTTTATTTTTAAAGGGGTCAAAGTTAGTCATGATATACCCTACATATCGGCCATTAAAGCCACCAAGTTAATGAGGCAGGGATGTCAAGGATTTCTGGCATCAATTTTGGGTACCACTAGAACCGATATTAAAATTGAGACTATTCCAGTTGTGAATGAGTTTCCTGATGTATTCCCGGAAGATTTATCAGGCTTACCCCAGATCGGGATGTATAATTTGCAATAGACGTGATGCCCGATACCGCCCCGATTTCAAAGGCACCATATCGTATGGCCCCTGCAGAAATGAAGGAACTTAAAACTCAACTATAGGAATTATTAGATAAAGGATTCATCTGACCAAGGGTATCTCCTTGGGGAGCACTAGTACTGTTTGTTAAGAAGAAGGATGGGAGTATGAGATTATGTGTTGACTATCGGGAATTGAATAAGGCCACTATCAAAAATAGTTACCCTCTTCCTCGGATTGATGACTTATTTGATCAATTACAAGGGTCTTGTTTATTTTCTAAGATAGACCTTAGATCGGGGTATCATCAGTTAAAGGTTAAGCCAGAAGATGTGTCTAAATCGGCTTTTAGGACATGATATGGACATTTTGAATTCTAGTCATGCCTTTTGGACTCACTAATGCCCCAGCAGCATTTATGGACCTAATGAGTCGAGTGTTCCAACTATATCTTGATCAGTTTGTGGTGGTCTATCGATGACATTTTGATCTATTCAAAGAATAGGGAAGATCATGAGAATCATCTTAAAATTGTCCTCTAAATCTTGAGGGAGAAGCAACTTTATGCTAAATTGAAGAAATATGAATTTTGGTTAGAACAAGTAGGGTTTCTTGGCCATATTATATCCAAGGAGGGAATATCAAAAAATTCAATAAAAATTGAAGCAATCAAAAACTGGCCTACACCCACAAATGTCACCGAAGTCCGAAGTTTCTTGGGATTAGCTGGATACTATAGGAGATTTGTAGAAGGATTCTCTCTAATTGTGGCATCATTAACACAGCTAACTAGAAAGAATAAGAAGTTTGTATGGGGAGAAGAACAAGATAAGAGCTTTCTTGAAGTTAAGACGAAGCTAACATCTGCTCCTGTCCTAACTATACCTTCAAGGACTGAAGGATTTGCCATCTATAGTGATGCAAAATTGGGACTGGGATGTGTGTTAATGCAACATGGGAGAGTTATTGCCTATGCATCCCGACAATTGAAAATTCATGAAAGAAATTACCCCACTCATGATTTGGAATTAGCCGCTGTGATTTTTGCTTTAATGATCTGGCGACATTACTTGTATGGAGTGTCTTGTGAAATTTACTGATCATAAAAGTTTGAAGTATATTTTCACACAAAAAGAACTGAATATGAGGCAGAGGAGATGGCTAGAACTAATGAAGAATTATGATATTACTATCCAATACCACCCTGGAAAGGCTAATGTGGTGGCTGATGCCTTGAGTCGAAAATCAAGAGGAACAGTGGCCACTCTGATAACTTACCAAACAAGAGTATTAAGAGATCAAGAGGAAATGCAAATAGAGGTGCGAATCATTGATTCTTCCAATACTAGGTATCAACTGAATCAAGTAAGCATTCAATTTGATCTATATCACAAAATCAAAGAGGGCCAACAAAGAGATACTCAAATAAGGAAGGTTATGAAGAAAGTACAAGAAGGAGAACTCAAGGAGTTTCAAATAGAAGATGATGTACTGAGATTCAGACGCAGATTATGTGTGCCGGATGTAGTAGAGATCAAAGAAGAAATAATGCAGGAGGCTCATTGTACCCCGTATACAGCTCATCTGGGGAGCACAAAAATGTATCAGGATCTGCGTCATAACTTCTGGTGGGATGGAATGAAAATGGATATTTCCAATTTTGTCCACGAGTGTTTAGTCTGTCAGCAAGTAAAAGCAGAACATAAGAAGCCCCAGGATTGCTAGTACCATTACCAATTCCTGAATGGAAATGGTGTCAAATTGCTATGGACTTTGTTACTGGACTTCCTCGGACATCCCAAGGACTAGATACAGTCTGGGTAGTGGTAGACAGACTTACTAAATCTGCCCACTTTCTGCCTATTTGGATTAATTATTTAATAGAAAGACTGGCTCAAGTATATATCCAAGAAATAGTTAAACTGCATGGAGTACTTGATTCCATTGTATCATATCAGGATCCTAGATTTCAATCTAGATTTTGGAGGAGCTGTCCAAAGCTATGGGCATTAAATTGCAACTCAGTACAGCAGCACACCCTCAAACAGATGGACAGTCAAAGAGGACCATTCAAATATTGGAAGAAATGTTGAGAACTTGTGTATTAGATTTTGGGGGAAGTTGGGACAACTATTTATCCTTAGTGGAGTTTGCTTATAATAATAGTTATCAATCCACCATTGGTATGCCTCCGTTTGAAGCATTGTATGGTAGAAAATATAGATCACCGATCTGTTGGGAGGAAGTTGGGGATAGAAGGATATTCGGCCCGGATGTTATTCAAGAAGCTACTGGGAAAATCAAGTTGATTAAGGAAAGGATGAAAGCAGCCCCGAGCAGGCAGAAAGCTTATGCAGACAATCACCGCAGACCACTAAAATTTGAGGAAGGGGATAAAGTTTTCCTGAAGGTATCTCCAACGAGGGGAGTAAGACGCACCGGTAGTAAGAACAAATTAGCTCCTAGATATGTGAGACCATTTGAAATATTGGATAGAAGTGGACCGGTTGCTTATTGTTTAGCCTTACCTCCTGCTTTGGAGAGGATGCACAACGTATTTCATGTCTCTCAGCTGAGGAAGTATATACCTGATCCTGATCACATAATCTCCTATGAACCTCTGCAAATATAAAAAGATATGTCATATACGGAAGAGCCAGTGCAAATCCTGGATCACAAGGAGAAACAGTTGAGAAGCAAAACTATTTCTTTGGTCAAGGTTTTATGGAGGAATCAACATATAGAAGAAGCAACTTGGGAGCTGGAAGAAGAGATACAGAAGGACTATCCACATTTGCTTCAAGGTATGTTAAGTTTCGAGGACGAAACTTCTATAAGGAGGATAGAATGCAACACTTGTCTTAACTAATCACCTTTTTCTTAACATTTAAATGCTTTAGGGAGGTGATATGGAAGTAAGTATTCATGAAGAATACTATACATTATAGTATACATATTAGTATGTATATATATATGTATGTATGTATATAAATGAAATACAACCACATGCTTGTTGACTTTGCTACCATACCCCCACCATGCTTGTGGGTACTAGTACCTCATGATGGGGGGAGGGTTGGAACCTTGCCTATAGGCATAAGATATATGAGTAGAGAGATGGGGTTAGGGAGGGACACTTGTCATGATATTATTGAAGAGATTGGGTTATAAATAGGGGGGATGAAGAGAAGAACCTCATTTGGCAACACTTCCTCTCTCTCTCTTCATTCCAACTTCACAAAAACTCTTGCTTCTCCCCTATTGCAGCCGGCCAAGGCCAACACTAGCATCAGTCATATTTTTCCCTCCTTTTTCTCCTCTTACTCATTATTCTCTCCCTCTCACTCCCTCACAAAACTCCCCTTACTTCCTTATATAACAAAAAGACTTCCTTTACATGTTTTATCTCCTCCAAAAATCAAATAGAACAAGCTAAAGTGGTGATCTAACATCACCATAAAAAGAAAATTCTTGAAGATAAGATTTCGAGTTAGGAGGGTGATATTGGTTGAACGGTAAGCAAAACCTTAAGATTTCTATCCCTCTTATACTCTTTTAACTAAGAACTAATCATGATGTTGTTATGGCCTTGTAGACCCTATTAAAGCGGGAGACCAAGCTTGATAAAGAGATAACCTCTTCAAGGGTGAGTAGAACATCCGAACCCTAGTAAAATAGTAGGAGTGTAAAGCTTGAAATAAAAGAGGAATTTCTAAGTGATAAATGACATAAAAATGATGGATAATTCATGTGTATAAATTATAGATTTTATATGTACAAATTCTTATGGCAATCATGTAGTAGTTATGTTCATGTATGTTTAACATTGTGTATAATTGTGTATACATAGTAGTCCACCACATGCGTTTTAGAGAAATAGTTCAATGGATAAATATGATACTTAATGCTATGCATTTAATTATGGCTACGCATCTATTAAGATGAAATGACATGTTGGTTATCTTGAAAAGACTCGCATATTGATAATTTAGCTAGTAGTTATCCATACATGTTAATGATTTCCATGATATTGACATGTTGTAAGGTAGAAATTGTGAAACTATTATGTTATCATTGCTCTATGTGTCCTTACATGTTGTTATTAAATGAAGAACGTGATTATTACATATTTAGAGGAAGGGACCGTGTTAAACCGGAGGTGACCGAAGGGGAGAATATATGGTAATGTATAGAAGGAAGGGACCGGGTTGAATCGGTGGTGATCGAAGGGGAAAATTATTGCGTTGAATAATGTATAGGAGGAAGGGACCGGGTTAAACCGGAGAAGACCGAAGGGGGAGCCCAATGTTATGTTTAACGAATATGTTGATGTGGCTAAGATAGAAATTTCATGTTGAAACTCTATATAAATCTTAAAACTAGACTCTGTAATAGTCGACTTACCCAGGCATTTTCAACAAGGTTAGTCGACTAACCCTTGGGCTAAGTCGACTATAGATGGGAAAAACAGGTATACAAGTCTTAGGAAAAGTCGACTATGTATAAACTGTAAGTCGACTAGCCTTAATTATAGGAAATAAACAGAGAGTGAACATCTTCTTTTAACCATGATTAGTCGGCTACAGTTGGCTTGTAAATCGACTAGCGTATAGTGTAGTCGACTACAGCAGAAAGGGTAGGCGACTAGAATTGGTTATAAGTAACAAACAGAGAACACATATCTCTTTGATCCAGAATTAGTCGACTACAGTTAACCTGTAAGTCGACTAGTACCAAGTTTAGTCGACTATACCAGAATGATTAGTCGACTAGGTAAGTTATGGACAGCCAGCAGAGGGTTAACACCTTTCTAAAAAGACCCCAGTCGACTATAGCGTCTATATAAGTCGACTAATTGTGGTATTAGTCGACTATAGGAATGGGCAAGTCGACTAACAGGAACCTGTTACTGTGTTTTTGTCGAAACTTCAGCAATTTCCCAGAAATGTATAAAAATAGTATTAACTACAATTGTTAACTTGATGATAAAATCTCAAATAAACCTATGTTATGGACATGCATATTAATAATGTTTTACTCACTGAGCTGTCAAGCTCACTCTGTTCTCATTATCACCTTCAGGTTTGGACAAAGGCAAGGGACCCGCTTAATGAAAACATATGCGGGATAGGTGTCAACGGAGACATTTTCACCCTTTTTGCATGATCTTGTGATATGTATATTGTTGTAGAAAACTATACAAAACTTCTATTTGGACGTTGCCATGAACTTGTAAATATTGAAATGCTTGGTGCTAGACTCGATCCTATATAATATTGTAGAGTTTTATGGAATGGCGATGTACTAGACTATGTTTTCTAATGAGTTGCCGGATCAATGCTTCGGAAATATGCTAAATCATGTTAAGATTATATATGCATATAAAGTGGAAAATGTTGTAAAGTATAGAGCAGGCTGATGTTAGCCGAATTGAAGTATTGTATCTTGATGGGTCCCACGCTTGGATTAAGGATAATCTGTGATGATTGTAAACTGAATGGAAGTTTATAAGACTGGGACCGTTACAGGTGCCCTTCTGCCTTTGGAGATGCAGGTATTTATATGAGAATGTAAATAAGGGAGAGCGTACGAAGATTGGGAGAGCAAATGCTCCCCAGATTCAAAGGGATTGCCGCGGAAAGTTTTCGCAGCCTTGAATTGGCTACAGGGTTAGATCCAAAGGCCGTGGATTTGTTGCTTCCCAATGCCTCCTTTTATCCACTTGGTTTCTCAGTTATTTCTCTTGGTTTGGTGATATCCCCATTAATCTTCAGCTAACCAATTGGATCTTCAAAATTTTGATTTTAATCAGTTTTCATTGGATATTATCTTCTCTGATTTACTCCAATTTTCAGATAGAAATGCTTCTAAACCTTTGAATTTGAGTAGATTTTTGTTGATTTGCTTGAGCTAAAAATTCTATCTTTAAATCTCTGGCTTTAATTGGACCGCTCCATCTCTCATTTTTTTCATTAATTATCATGCTTACTATTAGACATTAAAATAAATTAAATAATAAAGTTTTATTGTAAAATAAATAAGAAAATATGACCCTAAATATGCTTTGCACTTGTACAATCAGTTGGCCCCCCTCCAGCTCCATCAGCCTCCACTCCACGTCCTTCGCATCGGAGTTATGATCAAACAACACTTCTTCTACAAAACAAGATACACTCAAATCAAAATCAAGTCCAACGCAAGGAAAACTCTAAAGACAGAACCACTTCTACCTGCTGATCGACCCGATCAGGAAGCTTGCGCTTGCGGTGTACAAGCGTCAACTCAAATTATTTCTCTTCCTCATCGGGTTGAGCAAAAAACTCCCTCACCACCTTCTTCTGGGAGGGCTAGCCTATGTCGGGCGCTCCTCGCATACCTCAGGCCTCAGCTTGATGCTCCGTTTTGAAGGGCTTGCCTTCTTGGGTGAGGCAACGCTCGCCCCTGCTCCTTTTTTGGCTATTTCAGTCACATGAACAGAGCTTGCATCATTTCAAGCCCTCAAGACGGCTGGGGGCATGTAAGATCTGTTCGGATCTAGTAGCCAACTTCAATTGTAAAGATTGTAGTCAATATGGAACAACCATTGCACCCCTCCCAGACCTCCTCCGAGATCGACGCACCCCCTGCAGGGTTGGGCCCCTGTTCCATGAGGACTGAACAACATCGCGGCTCTTATAAGCAGCCTCCTGATTGTAGCTTGAACCTGCACATAAAATACAAAACTTTAGAACTTCAACATGCAGATGTGCAAGTGTTCAATTCTTACCGCTATAGCAAGTGGCTATGCGGGTCGTGATCCACAAGTAGGGTTAGCGATAGAAGCGTTCAAGATTTTTTTATTGAAATCTTTATGAAGAAAAACGAAGGTTCTTCTTTATTTTTTAAGAAATGAAAATAAAAAAAAGAGTTATGTTAAAGTTAAAAAGAAAGCGATAGATGGAGAAGGTGGAGAAAATCAGAAAACGACTATGTACAAATTGAAATACACCTAGAGGGGGGGTGAATAGGTGAAAGTGCTAATCTAGTGAACTTAATGCAAACTAAGTGTGCTAAATGCGGAAGCTAAAACAATCTTACAAGAACACTTAGTACAATCCAACAAGTGTTGCCGAATTCCCCTTGCGAGGCTCTGGACAAGCACCTCTTGATTCCCTTGAATGGGTTGAGGTTGCTATATGAAGCTCTTGTTGGATGAGTATAAGTGTTGCACACACACAAGCAATCCAAGCATATACAATATATAACAATATGAATAATATGCAAGGTGCAAATGCAAGCAAGTATGAATATGCTCAATCCCACGCAAAAATATATGATGCAATGAAAGAATGATGCTTGCACAAATATAAGAGAGTAGAGTTGAGAGTAATTGGATCAATCGCAAACACACAAATTTGTTTCGAGGTTCGAGCCCCTAGCTCTACTTCCCCGCCTACACCACCGTGTAGGATTTCTAATCCACTATAGGAGCCCCTAACTCCTCTCTCAACTTACAATGCCACCGAGGCAATACAACACACAATCCACCTCTACCGAAGAGGGATACGGCCCGTAGCCAACCACAACAAATGCCTCTCCTTAAGAGGCTCACAAACCAATCACCCGATCACCTCTACCGAAGAGGGATTCACAAATAAAAGGGTGTTTACAACAAGTGGTTCCAAAACCACAAACTCTCTTTTCTTTCTCTTTTCTTTCTTTTCCACAAAACAAAGATCCTAATAGTTTAGGATAGAAGATAGCTCAAGTGTGGAAACTAGGTGTTTTGGAAAACAAGCAACAAAGAAAAACACTTGGGAAATTTCTTGTAAAAGATAGAGAATGAATGCCAATACAAAAATCCCAAATTCCAATTTCTTTGATTTTTCCAAAAACCCAAATCAATAAAGATGAGAAGTTAAAAGCACTAAAAACTCTTTTTAAAACTCTTTTAAACTCTGCTGAAAACCAGAAATTTTTCTCTTAAAAACCTTGGCCAAAATCCCAAATGAATAGGGTATATATAGGCCAAACCAGAAATCTAGCCGTTAGGCTGATGTGGCAATTCTGACAGCCACCGGTCGACCGGCCCGGTCGACCGGCAACGGTCGAAAATATGACCGTTGGGGCTTCGGTCGACTGCCAGTCGACCGACCAACAAGGAGGAAACACAGTTTCCTTCTATCGGTCGACCGACCCAGTCGACCGAAAAGATACAGAGAGCAGACTCTCTATATCGGTCGACTGGGTCCGTGACCCGGTCGACCGACGGATATGCACAGCCTGTGCATATCCGGACACAGCAGCCGGTCGACTGTCCCGGTCGACCGGTCTGCCTGAAATACAGTTTTTCTGGGCAGATTTTTGAGATAGAAAATTTGTAAAAAATCTTTTAACACTTCTGAAAAATCCACAAAAATATGTTTTATCATTTTACTTGAAAACTAAACTTGTGATAAAAATTTCAAGACATATATCAATCATATCAATTCATTTTTGTGTCTTGCCAATTTTATCATAAATAAAACTTGTATTTTTATCAACCTAGATTTTTCCAAAACATGAATAGGAATGTCAAAATAAGTTTGTCTATAAGTTAAGCATGTATGTATAACTAGAAAACATCTACTATACATATAAATCATGAAAACTTGTTTTGATCCAACTATTCATAAAATCACACATCAAAACATAAAACGTGTGAGTTTGTGCACTTGAGCATATCAACTAAACTAAGCTTTACAAATGGATCTAAAACTCACTAAACTAAACTAGGATACCTAAGTCTTCTCTGAGGAACTCCATCTTCAAGTAGACTTGCTCCCAAACGCGATCCACCGAGTGCAAAGGGTATGATCTTTAAGCTTTGGCACCGGAATCACCATGATAAGCTTCCAAACACCTTGTTGAAGCTATCTCCCAAACTAATATCTTGCTAATGATCTGAAACTTAGAAACACAAGAATATTAGTAAACATAACTACATGAGTGTTGATCATCATCAAAACTAGAGTGGAGGGCTATTGGGCCAACAATCTCCCCCTTTTTGATGATGACAAAACTCATGGAGTTATATATGCATGGATTAAAGTTAAGCTTCAAAGAAGCTCCCCCTTAACTCATGCATAAACAAAATTCACAATATTAAACAATATAAACATGTTATAGCTCTAGATACCAAAGAAGTAAGATAAACTCTAAGCTCTAGATACCAATAACATAAACAATACTTTCTTATTTAAAAACAAATACATGCATATTAAATGCATATTAAAAACCAAATTCTTTTCCAATACTTTTCCAATACAAAATACCAAAACTTTTCCAATACAAAATACCAAATTCTTCTCCCCTTTTTGTCAATCATCAACAAAGGGGTAAATACATAAAACAAATTTTTCTCCCCCTTTTTTTGTTCTAAACTAAGAATCAATAAAGGGTTAAACATTAAAACATTGATATCAATTAAAAATGTGTCAATGAAGTGCATCTAGATACCAATAGAAATTCAACATGGATCAATAAATGGTATATGAGATAAACATTCATGAAGAGGAAGACGTTAAGTTAGCTTCCCTACACATATGCATTACATGAAAGAGGGATGACAAGCCCCAATTCACATAACACATATTATGTAATGCATAAGAGGAGATGTGAAGCTCCCCCTACACACGTGTACCACATAAAGAAGAGTTGTCAAGCTCTTCAATACAAGATACACTCAACATGAAATTTATACACATATAGGCAATGTAAATCAAAACTACATATAATTTTCTTAAACAAAAATTTTGAGATACCAATTTAAAAACACTCAATATAAACATCTTGATATTATAAAGAGAAATATGTTCTTTTAAACACATGACACCAATTTGAACCTATATTTTAACATAAAGTAAGGGAGTGTGAATCAAGGACCAATTTAAACGACAAAAATCAAATTTTCTCCCCCTTTATGAAATACCAATTGAAACGATGCATAGACTTGAAATAAGATACCAATTGAAAAATAAATCAATTGAGATAAAGTTAAAACTCAAGTTCTAGCATAAACACGATTTGTGAAATCTTATATTTTAAGCACAAATCAAAAACATGTATATGTGTATGAATTAGAATGAGTATCAATCACCAATAGATGATACCAATGGAAAATCATACATACACAATCAACAAATATGAGTATACATAAAGAATCAAATTGATACCAATTGAAAGAGTTCAATGATACCAATTGAAGTAACAATAATAATCATGGTATAACTCATATCACAATAAAAAAAATTCGAACTAGTTAAAATAGAAAGTTTTGTAAACTAGTGCGAAATTCTTCAAGCAAGGAATAAATATAAGTCATTTTTCATAAAAGTGAAATCCACATGATAATCAACACTCTATTCAATTAAGTATAAGAAGGTCTCATGAAAACAAAGCATGACCAATTAATAAGTGTGAGTGTACAACTAACATGTGAAAATCAATTATGAAAAATATTTCATTAAGCTCTTTTAATTCCTTTAAACAATAATACTTATCTAAAACAAAAGATCATAGAACTACTTAATCTTCAAGGCATATGTATGGCTAGTATAAACTAAGGTATACATACATATCCAAAATACAAACGAGTCCACAAGGTATATGCATGAAGGCACGTGGCTCAAAAAGGAATGTATATGTATAGGATTAGTTTGAACTAGATGGACATATACATGAAGTAAAACTTAAATATGAAAACACGAAAAACCAATTTCATAAACTAATTTCATTTCAAGGTATATGTATAAATTGTCAACACAATAAGTATACATACATATCCTAAACACAATTGAGTCCATATATAAGGATTTGCATGAAGGGCAAAAGACTCAAGGATTATACATGTATATCTTAATGTTTTGGCAAAATAAACATATACACGAAATTAAAACTTATATAAATTAAAAAAAATATGAATACAAGTTTAAAATATATGAATCATCAAAACTAGACTATACTCATACAACTAATGGGAACAAATAAGCATTCAACCCAATCATATATAGATTTATTTGTGTCCCACTATATGTATAGGTATATAACTAGTCTTAATGAAGACTAATACTTAAACAAGTCATCAAATCATTAAGCACAAGACAAACACGAATATCATTTTGTTAAAACAAAACACATAAATTCATCAAAATTCTTTTATTTGTGAACCAACTTCTAGGTATATGTATGATCCATCCAAATCTAACAATATGCATACATATCCCAACCATAAACGAGTCTATTAAAAATATTTGTATTGAAGGCAAAAGACTCATGGGTATACATGTATATTTATTAGGTTTGAATTTAAAATACATATACATGAAGTAGAATCATAAAAATAGGTATGACAAGTATAAATAAAGGAATCATCAAAACTAGCCTATACTTGTGCACATAGTGGGTACAAATGAGCATGAAGGGCAAAACATATATAAGTCAATTTGTTCTCACTAAGTGTACATGTATACATGCAAGTTTTGATAAAATCTACATTTAAACATGTATATACCACATGAAGCACAAAACACATATAAAACAACATGATACAACTAAAACATGAAACAAACGTTCATATGATCAATATGTATATGCATATGCATTAGATCTAGGATATACATATTAGATCAAAAGTGAGATCACACAAATATAAATCTACATTGAGCATGGGTGTCTCTAAACAACTAAGCATGTATATCACTAATCTAATGAACATGATATAACATAGTGAACATTAAACAATGACATGCTATAAAACAAATGATATGAACATGTAAACAATAATAAGGAGTTAGGAATTGTTACCAAAGCCTTAGAAGGCAACTTTCCTTGTCTCCAAAAACATGGTGGTCCTTTCCACCAAATCTTCTCCCTTGAAAGTGATGCATCCAAAAAGTATTCTTTAAGCATGGAACACATCCACTCCAAGGTGCCAACATTCTCACGTCATGTGAGAGCCCTCACCTACATCAAAAATTGGAGGGGTGGTCTTTGGTACCCATTGTCTTTTGGGTCCATGGGGGTTAGTCCCTTCTCTAACCCAAACATATTTCTTTGCTAAATTTGGAGTATTTAATCTATCATAGCAAAATTTAGCAAGATGGCCTTTTCGACCACAATGTGTACAAGTGTACACATGAGCATACATAGTGTTAGGATGGTGTCCGTGAGGAGCATGTGTATGCCGTGGAGGGTGTGCATGCATGAAGGATGGAACTTGTTTCTTTCGAAGCAAAGTTTCCAACCGTGTATGATTCATAGCACATTGGCTCATAGTGGAGCCCAAACAATCTACCTTCTTCTTAAGCATGGATATATCATTATTAATCCTAGAAGAAGAGGTACATGCATTTGGTAGTCTAGATGATGAGGCTACACTAGCATGGCAAACATGTGCATCCATCTTATGTTGCAAAACAATATTTTTCTCTAAGCAAATATTTAAATCATTTGAAATGGAAATGATTTTATTTTTCAAAGCAACATTCTCTTTTAAAATAAAATCTACTTTTGAAGTCAAATTTTCATTTTTCTTCAAAAGAACATGGCAATCATTTTTATTTTTCAAAAGTTCATTTTCTTTAAGTGCAAGGTCAAGTTGAGATTTTAATGAATCCTTCTCATTAGCAATCTCCTCTTTCTCTTGCAAAACAATATCAAGTCTAGCAATCAAATTTTTATTTTCATTATTAATGCCTAGACTTTTCTTTTTCAAAATGTTATACTTCTCAATTAATTTTTCACAAACTAATGAAAGTTCTTCATTCAAAGCATGGGGATCAATATAATCATTAGAAGAACTAGCACTATCATCACAATCTAATAGAGTTTCCGATTGTACCTCAAGGAGTCATTCCCTTGGACCATGAAGCATTGGAATCGGATTCTCCACTAGATTCCTCTTCCTTTTGGATTTGTTCTTGAAGCCCGGAGGTAGTGGTTGTGGTTGTCAATAAATTCCACACTACAAAAGCGGAATCAATATTAGAAACATGTAAAAGATAATCTTTAGGCAATGTGTTTCTAATAGCCTCTAGGGCTTGTGCATTGGCCCTTATATGAATGAGGTTACCAAGATAGCATTTCTTGGTAGCCGCAAGATAAACATGTAAACCTAGGGTTTGTAGGTAAATGGACATCCTAGTCTTCCAAACAAGAGTGTTGGAAGCATCATACATAGGTGGGGTCATGAAGTCCATGGTAAACTATATGTGTGCAAATGAACAAATGCAAATGTAGATTAGCAAGCAAATGGATCACTCCTAGGATGTTAAGCCTAATATCAGGAGCACTAGCTCTGATACCAATTGAAATACACCTAGAGGGGGGGTGAATAGGTGAAAGTGCTAATCTAGTGAACTTAATGCAAACTAAGTGTGCTAAATGCGGAAGCTAAAACAATCTTACAAGAACACTTAGTACAATCCAACAAGTGTTGCCGAATTCCCCTTGCGAGGCTCTGGACAAGCACCTCTTGATTCCCCTTGAATGGGTTGAGGTTGCTATATGAAGCTCTGTTGGATGAGTATAAGTGTTGCACACACACAAGCAATCCAAGCATATACAATATATAACAATATGAATAATATGCAAGGTGCAAATGCAAGCAAGTATGAATATGCTCAATCCCACGCAAAAATATATGATGCAATGAAAGAATGATGCTTGCACAAATATAAGAGAGTAGAGTTGAGAGTAATTGGATCAATCGCAAACACACAAATTTGTTTCGAGGTTCGAGCCCCTAGCTCTACTCCCCGCCTACACCACCGTGTAGGATTTCTAATCCACTATAGGAGCCCCTAACTCCTCTCTCAACTTACAATGCCACCGAGGTAATACAACACACAATCCACCTCTACCGAAGAGGGATACGGCCCGTAGCCAACACAACAAATGCCTCTCCTTAAGAGGCTCACAAACCAATCACCCGATCACCTCTACCGAAGAGGGATTCACAAATAAAAGGGTGTTTACAACAAGTGGTTCCAAAACCACAAACTCTCTTTTCTTTCTCTTTTCTTTCTTTTCCACAAAACAAAGATCCTAATAGTTTAGGATAGAAGATAGCTCAAGTGTGGAAACTAGGTGTTTTGGAAAACAAGCAACAAGAAAAACACTTGGGAAATTTCTTGTAAAAGATAGAGAATGAATGCCAATACAAAAATCCCAAATTCCAATTTCTTTGATTTTTCCAAAAACCCAAATCAATAAAGATGAGAAGTTAAAAGCACTAAAAACTCTTTTTAAAACTCTTTTAAACTCTGCTGAAAACCAGAAATTTTTCTCTTAAAAACCTTGGCCAAAATCCAAATGAATAGGGTATATATAGGCCAAACCAGAAATCTAGCCGTTAGGCTGATGTGGCAATTCTGACAGCCACCGGTCGACCGGCCCCGGTCGACCGGCAACGGTCGAAAATATGACCGTTGGGGCTTCGGTCGACTGCCAGTCGACCGACCAACAAGGAGGAAACACAGTTTCCTTCTATCGGTCGACCGACCCAGTCGACCGAAAAGATACAGAGAGCAGACTCTCTATATCGGTCGACTGGGTCGTGACCGGTCGACCGACGGATATGCACAGCCTGTGCATATCCGGACACAGCAGCCGGTCGACTGTCCCGGTCGACCGGTCTGCCTGAAATACAGTTTTTCTGGGCAGATTTTTGAGATAGAAAATTTGTAAAAAAACTTCTGAAAAATCCACAAAAATATGTTTATCATTTTACTTGAAAACTAAACTTGTGATAAAAATTTCAAGACATATATCAATCATATCAATTCATTTTTGTGTCTTGCCAATTTTATCATAAATAAAACTTGTATTTTTATCAACCTAGATTTTTCCAAAACATGAATAGGAATGTCAAAATAAGTTTGTCTATAAGTTAAGCATGTATGTATAACTAGAAAACATCTACTATACATATAAATCATGAAAACTTGTTTTGATCCAACTATTCATAAAATCACACATCAAAACATAAAAACTGTGAGTTTGTGCACTTGAGCATATCAACTAAACTAAGCTTTACAAATGGATCTAAAACTCACTAAACTAAACTAGGATACCTAAGTCTTCTCTTGAGGAACTCCATCTTCAAGTAGACTTGCTCCCAAAACGCGATCCACCGAGTGCAAAGGGTATGATCTTTAAGCTTTGGCACCGGAATCACCATGATAGCTTCCAAACACCTTGTGAAGCTATCTCCCAAACTAATATCTTGCTAATGATCTGAAACTTAGAAACACAAGAATATTAGTAAACATAACTACATGAGTGTTGATCATCATCAAAACTAGAGTGGAGGGCTATTGGGCCAACACAAATGAATTGGAAAAGAAAGATTTGGAAGATGTGGTGTTGGTGATTTAATCTACAGAAATAAAAGAAAAGAAGAAAAATAATTACTTACCTTCTTTTTACCAAAAAGCTTACCTTGAATCCTTGGCGACGATATTACCTTGAAGTGGAGGCAATCAACGCATAGCCCATAAGAGTTGAGTATTGTTTCTTCCACATTACATCATCAAGACAACTTCAAATATGAAATGATACAGAGAGACTCACATCCATCGTCATGAGCTATCGGTGGCACTCGCAAAGGCAAGGCTCTTTCGATGCTTTTAGACTCACTTGGAAGACAATTGTACCAAAGAAGAGTGAAGTAGAAAAGAAGAAGAAGAAGAACACTAAAATGAAGTACATACAAAGAGAGAATACAGATTTGATTTCATAACGATAAAAGAAAAGAAAGAAACCTTACACCGGTGTCACTCTCAGCACAAGCTTCATTCTTGTTCTTCTATGAAAGTCTGATCTCCTCTGAATTACATAAATGAAAACTAAAAATTACATGAAAAACAAAAACAAAAACCTACCTAAAAAAATGGAAACTAGTCTAAATCCTATCTCTGTATGGTCGTCTCCTGGAGGCTCTGAAAATCCCAGTATTTATAGGCAAAAACCTACCTATAGGAGGTATGAAGATAGGGGAAGCAAACGCTCCCCCTAACTCTTTAACAAAGCCGCGAAAACGCAGTTTTGGCCACGTTTTCGCGGCCAGGGTGTGGCCAGGTGGCCACACCCAGTTGGTAGGGCTCCCCGGTTTCGCGTTCTGGCTTTCTCTTCAGTTGGATTTCTCATTTAAGTCCGGGATTTTGACGAAATGGCCTTTGATCCTTGGCTTCAACCGATCGATTTGTAGGGATTTGTTCTAACTATTTTTCAACCGATCTGATTTGCCCTGATTCACTGAGTTCGAATTAATTCTGATTTAATTCAGAATTTGATGGGCTTTTGGGCTCATTTCTCTTCACTCTCCTTTAGGAATGGGCCTGCAAATAAATTAAACATTTAATTAGGAGAAAGCAGATTTTATTCTATAATAAGTGGGAGAATATGATAATAAATGTGCAATATTAGCGACCAATCACACCCTCATACCTATCTTTTGCTCGTCCTCGAGCAAAACAACTAAACTATACTAAGGATTATTAGACCACTTTCGCAGGTCACTCGATTGCACTGAGAATGTGCAACAAGCCGTTAAACCTCTAGGTTTCCCCTAGAGGACGAGTTTTGTCTCGTGAGGGTTTTCAGTGGATTACACCCACAAAATCTATAAAGAAAGAGAAAAAAAGAGTTAGTATTTTCGAAAAGCATTTTGAAAGAGAAAAAATATTTGAAATATAATTATAAGATTTAAGTAATCTATAAGTTATAGGAAAACTGAATTTTTCATTCCTAAACTTAGTCTCTATTCAAAAATTTGTTATCAATCAAAGTAAGGAGTCAAATTGTACTTCTCATTTAGTCTATTACTTTACCCTAAGTCATATGCACCTTGTGATTGTGAAAATTTGACTAAGGGTTCTTTAACTCTAACTCTTATGCCTCATTTATATATATATATATATATATATATATATATATATATATATATTATATATATATATATATATATATATATATTGTGGTATTATTCCTTAGTTCTATTAGGCTTTCTAATCTGCCCATGTAACGAGCCTTTAATCGATGACTCCCAAACCAAACGGTCTTAGGGCACCGGGTGAGAAAAACACCCCAAGGACTTAAGGACTCGAGCAAATAAGGCCACAAAACTAAGGATTTTATTATATGAACTCCTTTTAGGCGTGAATACTTATGCTTTATTAGGCACAAATACCCAGCTTAATCAGAGGATTTTTATATATTTTTTTCTCAAACTTATCTAATCATATTTCGTATAAATACTAAGGCTTGCTTAGGCCAAAGTACCTAGCTAATCAATAATTAGATTTGTTCATTTTTCATAGATTTTTTTCTTTTTTTTTTATATATAAGGCATAAGAATCTTTGTTTTTGAACCCTAAGTGTGTAAGTGTATGAAGTGTGCATATTTCATTAAGGTAAAGATCAAGACTAAATTACTTTGACAAATTATCTTCCTAACCCTAAAAATCAAACAAATAATCTTATTTTGACCAAATTTAAGAAGCCTAATTTTGATTTTCCTATTCCTTAAAATTGACTTAATTTCTTACAAAAAATATGTCAAAATATTGTTTCTATTTTCAAAAAGTTTTTAAAAGTAAAGAAAAACCTAAGTTATGTTAGAACCCTCCCCCACACCTATCTCATACATTGTCCTCAATGTATGAATTAATGCATAGATGCATGAAAAAGAAGAAAGGGAAGGAAAATGTTACCTTAAGGTGATGGTTCCGGTGGTGGTCTGATTGGTCCATGAAATGCGGCCCAATCGACTTTTCGTGGAGTTCAGAGGAACCCACTAGAAATTTCTCTAATATAACCCATTAAAATGATGATCCATGAAGGATTTTTATTAAGAATTTAACCTCATCTAATTTCCAAATTCTATAATTAATTTTGGAGTCAAATTTGTTAACCGCCTTGTCTCAAAATGGAGTGTGAAAAGATAGAATGATTGACTTGGACTCAGGAAGTACTAGAACTAATACCGACTCAGGAAGGTGACTTAAGTCAAGTAAAAGCTCAGGAGTCGAGATTGGTTCAAGAAATGGGTCCAAGTCAAGAAGTTAAACTCAAGTCCACAGTTATTTTCCAACAATAGAATGTGACTTAATATGGTGATTCAAGTTCAAGAATGATAGTTGTGGGAATCAAAACTGACTCTAAATATTACTCAAGTCGGGTAACAAAACAGGAGTCAATATTGATTTGGGAATTTGAACTAGATCACAGATTTGAGAATCTAGGTCACATTTCTCATTGAGTTCAATGTCATAAAAATAAGAACTTGCCAATTTGTCAATAGGACTTTCAAAATTGTAAAATTGGTCAAGTTCAATATGATCATCAAAGATGGGTGATTCAATTTCATGATGAATTGGCATAGGATCCAATGTTGACTCGGGAAAAAGGTTGAAATCAGGTGAAGATACCGGAGTCATAATTGAATCAGGAAGTAGAATTGAATCACTAAGTGAGGATCATGATCATATTCATTCTCAAGTTCTATTTCAGGAAAGGAATAACTTGCCAAACTGTCAATATTAATTTCAAAATTTGGAGTTTGGGCAAGTTCAAATGATTGTTCTGAAATGGAACCTTGATTTCCAAAATAACATGACTCTTCGGCTCTAACAGAATGGTTACTGACATTAGAACTGGCCAAACGGTGAGAACGTAGAGATTGGACCATCATATCTATGTCATGATTACGAGCGTTTTGAGCCTGAGTCATGGCTTCAAGCATCTTTTCATAGTTGATGGGTTCATCGTCTTGTTGAAAAGATGAAGTGTTGTCTTGGAATTGGTGGTGAAATTGTGAGTCCATCAGATTTTGTGATTTTTGTTTGAAACTCACGCATACTCATTCCAAAATTGATGGTTTTCTATTTGGACTGGTGGAACTAAGTATGAATCTTGAAAATATTGTGGACTAGGTGGATAAGGAGACAAGTTGATTGAAAATTGGACTCGGGGGAGGTGAATCCCCATTGACTCTGTGAAGAGTTGAAATTATTCTGGAAATTATGGTTATAAGATTGGGGACATGGGTTATATTGATTCGGATAAGACCAATCCGGCACACTAGGTTGGTTAAAGTTATGATATGCCGGGTTGGTAATATCCGAAAAGGAGGTTGGTGTGTAATATGGATTACTATTAAAATTGGAAAAATTGTTATTATAAGCCATATCACATAATAGAATACAAACAAAGAAAAACAAACAAATAAGCAAAGAAATAAAAAGAAAAAAATTCTAAACTAAGTTAGGGTGGACCTATGACCTAGACGACTCCTAACTGGTTAGACTGTCCACGGGAGGTATAATGCAGACTTTGACCACAAGCTAATCAGCCAGGTCAGGGCAAGATTGATGGGAGGTTATTCGTCAAAGAAGTTCCTTAATTAAATAACCACCAACCTTCGGGCTTTCGGCCCTTAATCCCTTTCCTAGACACTGATTTGGCAGGAATCAAATTCCAACACCTTTTCCCTTAGGATAATCTCCTAATTGAGTCTGAGATGTCCCTAGGGCCAACGTCTACTCATTTTTAGTTAGGCTCGGGTTAGTGATGCTTGGAATCTGATTTTTGGGCAAGGAAGGGTGATTAAATCCCCACCTTATCTTGTTATGGGATGGTGCCCTTAAGATCAGTCTGTGCAAGTGTACAAGATATGTAAACAAGATTCACTCAAAGCAATGTAAATCAATAAAGAGATGAGTCCTATTCTAAATGCAATGCGAACGTACCTTGCTCCAATACTCTTCAACAGTAAAGTAAATGAATTGAAAAGACACGTGCCTAAAATGCAAACGTCTAATCAATTTTTTTAAACTTTTCAACAAGTATTTTACTGTTGGTTTATTAGCAGGTTCCTGATGATAGAATACAAGAAATAAAGTTTACAGAAACTCTAATTTTTGCAAAGCAAGCAGCCCTGCAAAAAAACAGTCAGTAGTGAACTCTTCCTTGCCGCGGAAACCGCGGCCAAGGCCGAGCAAACGCGGCAATTCAGAGGGTACTTGGTCTCTGCTTTCTAGAGCAGAGGCCCAAGACCACTTATATGTTACTGCAAGTCTTCTTTCCTATTTTCTTTGACTTGTACCCTGCAACAGAGAAGAAAAATTCATTTAGTTTCAAAAATTCAATAAAAACCATTACCCTCCCCGGCAACGGCGCCAAAATTTGATTGTAGCTTGAACCTGCACATAAAATATAAAACTTTAGAACTTCAACATGGAGATGTGCAAGTGCTCAATTCTTACCGCTATAGCAAGTGGCTATGCGGGTCGTGATCCACAAGGAGGGTTAGCGATAGAAGCGTTCAAGGTTTTTTTATTAAAATCTTTATGAAGAAAAACGAAGGTTCTTCTTTATTTTTTAAGAAATGAAAATAAAAAAAGAGTTATGTTAAAGTTAAAAAGAAAGCGATAGATGGAGAAGGTGGAGAAAATCAGAAAACGACTATGTACAAATGAATTGGGAAAGAAGATTTGGAAGATGTGGTGTTGGTGATTTAATCTACAGAAATAAAAGAAAAGAAGAAAAATAATTACTTACCTTCTTTTTACCAAAAGCTTACCTTGAATCTTTGGCGACGATATTACCTTGAAGTGGAGGCAATCAACACATAGCCCATAAGAGTTGAGTATTGTTTCTTCCACATTACATCATCAAGACAACTTCAAGTATGAAATGATACAGAGAGACTCACATCCATCGTCATGAGCTATCGGTGGCACTCGCAAAGGCAAGGCTCTTTCGATGCTTTAGACTCACTTGGAAGACAATTGTACCAAAAGAAGAGTGAAGTAGAAAGAAGAAGAATAAGAACACTAAAACGAAGTACATACAAAGAGAGAATACAGATTTGATTTCATAACGATAAAAGAAAAGAAAGAAACCTTACACGGTGTCACTCTCAGCACAAGCTTCATTCTTGTTCTTCTATGAAAGTTTGATCTCCTCTGAATTACATAATGAAAACTAAAAATTACATGAAAAAGAAAAACAAAACCTACCCTAAAAAAAATGGAAAACTAGTCTAAATCCTATCTCTGCATGGTCGTCTCCTGGAGGCTCTGAAAATCCCAGTATTTATAGGCAAAAACCATCTATAGGAGCGTATAAAGATAGGGGAAACAAACGCTCCCCCTAACTCTTTAACAAGCCGCGGAAACGCGACTTTGGCCGCATTTCTGCGGCCAGGGTATGGCCTGGTGGCCACACCCTGTTGGTGGGTGATTGGTCGCTAATGTTGCATATTTAGTGTCACATTTCCATACTTATTATAGAATAAAAGCCTGCATTGTCCTAATTAATTGTTTAATTTATTTGCAGGCCCAATCTTTAAGGAGATGAAGAGAAATGAGCCCAAAGCCCACCAAAATTCTGAATTAAATCAGAATTAATTCGCACTCAATGAATCAGGGCAAAATCAAGAGGTTGAAAACCGGTTGAGAAGAATCCTCTTAGAATCGATCAGTTAAAGCCAAGAATCCAAGGCCATTTCGTCAGAATCCTGGACCCAAACGAAGAAACCAACTGAAGATAAATGCAGAAGGACATCCCAGATAAACCCACCAACAGGATGTGGCCATCTGGCCACACCCTGGCCGCGAAAACGCGGCCAAAGCCGCGTTTTCGTGGCTTTGTGGGGTGTTAGGGGGAGCGTTTGCTCCCCCGACCTCCCCGGGATCCTATAGATTGGTTTTTGCCTATAAAAAGCCTGTACTTGCGCTGAAAATGGGACGACCAGGCAGAGATAGGACTTAGCCAAGTTTTTCATTTCTTAGTTTAGGTTTTTCTTTTCTTTTCATGTAAATTGTATGTAGGCTTAGGTTAGATGATGATTCATGTAAGTAAGAGAGAGAGGCTGATGTTGAGAGTGACACCGATGTACCCTCCTCCTTTCTCCATTATTTCAGTAAGTAATAAAGGTAAATGCTTTGTTTTTATGTTCTGCTTTACTTTACTTTTTTTTTGCTTTCTTCTTCCTCCTTCTACTTTACCTCATTTGTTTTTGTTGAGTTTACAAGTGAATTCCAAAGCACAAGTATAACGATGTTATGTGAGTGCCAACGATAGTTCATGAAGACGTTCTCCTCTTCAAGACGTATCACTTCATGCTTGTGTGAGACTTGATGATATAATGCGAACGGGGACTGAGCTCGGGCTTATGATCTATGCGTTGAACGCCTCCTAAACAAAGGTAGAACATGCACAGGTTTTCAAGTAAGTCATCAATCAAACTAGGTAAGTATTTCTTCACTCTCCTTTCTTTCTTTTCTTTATTTCTTTAGTATAGATCACCACTTCTTCCAACTCTTTCTTTTAGACTCATTTGTACATAGTCGCTTTCTTTCCCCTTCTTTGTAAATAGTCTTTTCTTTCCACCTTCTTCATCTCTCATTTTCTTCTAACTTTAACATAACTCTTTTCTCTTTCTTTTAAGAAACAAAGAAGAACTTTTGTTTTATTTCTTAACGATTTCAATAAAGAACGTAAACGCTTCTATCGCGAAACCCTTTTGTGGATCACGACCCGCATAACCACTTGCTATAGCGGAAGAATTGAGCACTTGCACATTTTTATTATAAGTTCTGAATCTCGTATTTTGTGTGCAGGTTTAGCCTCAATCAAATTTTGGCGCCGTTGCCGGTGAAATTAGATGGGGTTAAATATTTAATAAAGATCCTTTATGGATACATCTTTTAATGGTTATATTAGAGAAAATATTGGTGGGTTCCTCCGAACCCAAAGAAAAGTCGATTGGGCCGCATTTCGTGGACCAATCAGACCACCACCGGAACCACCACCATAAGGTAACATTTTCCTTCCCTTTTGTCTTTTTCATGCATCTATGCATTAATTCATACATTGAGGACAATGCATGAGATAGGTGTGGGGGAGGGTCTAACATAACTTAGATTTTCTTTTTATTAAAAACTTTTTGAAAATAGAAATAATATTTTGACATATTTTTTGTAAGAAATTAAGTTAATTTTAAGGAATAGGAAAATCTAAATTCGGATTTTCTTATACTTGGTCAAAATATGATTATTTGTTTGATTTTTAGGGTTAGGAAGAAAATTTGTCAAAGTAATTTAGTCTTGATCTTTACCTTGATGAAATATGCACACTTCATACACTTACATACTTAGGGTTCAAAAACAAAGATTCTTATGCCTTATAAAAATATATATATATAAAAAATAAATAAATCTAATTATTAATTAGCTAGGTGCTTTGGCCTAAGCAAGCCTTAGTATTTATGCGAAAGATAATTAGATAAGTTTGAAAAAAAAAAGATAAACAAATCTAATTATTGATTAGCTAGGTGCTTTGGCCTAAGCAAGCCTTAGTATTTATGCGAAAGATGATTAGATAAGTTTAAGAAAAAAAATATATAAAATCCTCTAATTAAGCTGGGTATTTGTGCCTAATTAAGCATAAGTATTCACGCCTAAAAGTGGTTCATATAATAAAATCCTTAGTTTTGTGGCCTTGTTTGCTCGAGTCCTTAAGTCCTTGGGGTGTTTTCTCACCGGTGCCCTAAGACCGTTTGGTTTGGGAGTCATCGATTAAAGGCTCGTTACATGGGCAGATTAGAAAGCCTAATAAAACTAAGGTATAATACCACGAAAATATATATATATAAATAAGGCATAAGAGTTAGAGTTAATGAACCCTTAGTCAAAATTTTCACAGTCACAAGTGCATATGACTTAGGGTAAAGTAATAGATTAGATGAGAAGCACAATTTGACTCCTTACTTAAATTGATAACAAATTTTTGAATAGAGACTAAGTTTAGGAATGAAAAATTCAGTCTTCCTATAACTTATAGATTGCTTATATCTTACAATTATATTTCAAATATTTTTCTCTTTCAAAATGATTTTCGAAAATACTAACTCTTTATTTCTCTTTCTTTATGGATTTGTGTGGGTGCAATCCGCTGAAAACCCTCACGAGACAAAACTCGTCCTCTAGGGGAAACCTAGAGGTTTAACGCTTGTTGCACATGCTCAGTGCAATCGAGCGACCTGCGAAAGTGGTCTAATAATCCTTAGTATAGTTTAGTTGTTTTGCTCGAGGACGAGCAAAAGATAGGTATGGGGTGTGATTGGTCGCTAATGTTGCATATTTAGTGTCAACATTTCATACTTATTATAGATAAAAGCCTGCATTGTCCTAATTAATTGTTTAATTTATTTGCCAGGCCCAATCTTTAAGGAGATGAAGAGAAATGAGCCAAAGCCCACCAAAATTCTGAATTAAATCAGATTAATTCGCACTCAATGAATCAGGGCAAAATCAAGAGGTTGAAAACCGGTTGAGAAGAATCTTCTCAGAATCGATCGGTTAAAGCCAAGAATCCAAGGCCATTTCATCAGAATCCTGGACCCAAACGAAGAAACCAACTGAAGATAAATGCAGAAGGACATCCCATGGGATAGACCCACCAACAGGTTGTGGCCATCTGGCCACACCCTGGCCGCGGAAACGAGCCAAAGTCGCGTTTTCGCGGCTTTATTGGGGTGTTAGGGGGAGCGTTTGCTCCCCGACCTCCCCGGATCCTATAGATTGGGTTTTTGCCTATAAAAGGCCTGTACTTGCGCTGAAAATGGGACGACCAGGCAGAGATAGGACTTAGCAAGTTTTTCATTTCTTAGTTTAGGTTTTTCTTTCTTTTCATGTAAATTGTATGTAGGCTTAGGTTAGATGATGATTCATGTAAGTAAGAGAGAGAGGCTGATGTTGAGAGTGACACCGATGTACCCTCCTCCTTTCTTCCATTGTTTCAGTAAGTAATAAAGGTAAATGCTTTGTTTTTATGTTCTACTTTACTTTACTTTTCTTTGCTTTCTTCTTCCTCCTTCTACTTTACCTCGTTTTTTTTGTTGAGTTTACAAGTGAATTCCAAAGCACAAGTATAACGATGTTATGTGAGTGCCAACGATAGTTTATGAAGACGTTCTCCTCCTCAAGACGTATCACTTCATGCTTGTGCGAGACTTGATGATATAATGCGAACGGGGAACTGAGCTCGGGCTTATGATCTATGCGTTGAACGCCTCCTAAACAATGGTAGAACATGCACAGGTTTTCAAGTAAGTCATCAATCAAACTAGGTAAGTATTTCTTCACTCTCCTTTCTTTCTTTTCTTTTATTTCTTTAGTATAGATCACCACTTCTTCCAACTCTTTCTTTAGACTCATTTGTACATAGTCGCTTTCTTTCCCCTTCTTTATAAATAGTCTTTTCTTTCCCCCTTCTTCATCTCTCATTTTCTTCTAACTTTAACATAACTCTTTTTCTCTTTTCTTTTGAAGAAACAAAGAAGAACTTTCGTTTTGTTTTCTTAACGATTTCAATAAAGAATGTAAACGCTTCTATCGCAAAACCCTCCTTGTGGATCACGACCCGCATAGCCACTTGCTATAGCGGAAGAATTGAGCACTTGCACATTTTTATTATAAGTTCTGAAATCTCGTATTTTGTGTGCAGGTTTAGCCTCAATCAGTGGGGCTCCCCGGTTTCGCGTTCTGGCTTTATCTTCAGTTGATTTCTCGTTTAAGTCCGGGATTTTGACGAAATGGCCTTTGATCCTTGGCTTCAACCGATCGATTTGTAGGGATTTGTTCTAACTATTTTTCAATCGATCTGAACCGATCTGATTTGCCCTGATTCACTGAGTTCGAATTAATTCTGATTTAATTCAGAATTTGATGGGCTTTTGGGCTCATTTCTCTCACTCTCCTTTAGGAATGGGCCTACAAATAAATTAAACATTTAATTAGGAGAAAGCAGATTTTATTCTATAATAAGTGGGAGAATATGATAATAAATGTGCAATATTAGTGACCAATCCCTCCTAAGGACCAAGATTCGGATGATGGTATCACGCCATCCTGATCGCTATCCAATAGGTTGACGATCAACCTATCACAACAACTCCGAGGAATGAAGAAGCGACTATCTTGGCTCGTGATCCTAAGGAATAGATGGCACATAAGTACTCGCATTTGTATGATTTGGGGACAAATGAAATACACAGGGCTTCAAATCCCAAACTGTGCGCCAAGCCACCACATCAACTGCGAGGGGGCAGCCTGAAAATAAGACAAGATTTCATGGACAAAATTGTCAGAGGAGCTTCAACCATAATGCCAAAAATCTGGGATGAAGATAAATGCCGCCCTCAGAGGGGTCCGCTGAGGAGTCTGTCTTAGCGAGACACCACTCCTCCTGGATGTTCGACGGTAGGAAGAACACCATATCTCGCCAAGTATTCATCAACCTCCTTCTGGCTATGAGGGTCATCGTCTTGAGATTAAAATCCATGGCTTCTCTAGCTCTGAAGCACGCTCTTTTTCCTTTCTATTCAACACCTTTCCTACTCTTTCCCTCATCTCCAATGGCAATGGATCACTCTCCTCCTACCATTTGCAAATCAAAGAAGGTGGACTTGGAGATAGAGATCAGAAACAAAGGGGAAACGAAGAGACACAAAACTTAGGAGAATTCTAGAGTTTGTGAAGTTGAACCCACTCATAATTCCCCCCAATTTAAGAGTGACGCTAACATCATCACAATAATGGCCTTGAAAAGTACCATCTTTTCACCCACGACGCTTGAAATATGGACCGTCATGCAAATATCAACGCGTCATGTCAGACCGAAAATGACGGCTACTTACTCGGCGCGAACGCCGATGGGACCCGCAATGTGACAATTGACAAACTTGCTCAGAGCATTAAATGTGAAAGGATGCAAAGCGACTCTCTGAGTCCTCCCTAACCTCGCTTCCTTGTCTTGTAGCGGCAACTGAAAGGTCCGATCGAGAAATTAAGTCCATTCTCTCCTTCCCGACCAAAGGCTCCAAGAAAGAGAGATGGAGGGGCATCTGTACTGATCAAGTCTTAACCTCTGCGATATGGGGATACCTGATAGATTTTAGAGATCACAAATGCTCTGATTTGATCTCACTCGACCACCACGAAGATCAAGTGGTTGCAGCAACCTGATACGTAGGTCGATGGCTGTGGATCAATATCGATTTTCTTCACCAATAAGAACAATCTCCAGAGAATCAGAACCGCTTCAACTATGGATAGGAAGTTCAAGAACTTAGGATTCCAAGCTGATTCAGATGCGGGAATCTCAGCTAACCTGATCCAATCAATGACCCTCAAGTATAAAAATTGGTCTCTTTCTCCTGAACAGGAGATCGAACTGGAGAAATTAAACTTGTAATAGAGTATTCAGAACTCCTTGTAATCTATTTAATATAGTGGATTCTCTCTTTGCTCCGTGATTTTTTCCTCTTGGGTTTTGCACACAATTTATTAGTATTGCGTCTGATTTACATTCATATTCAAACTTTGAGTGTAGGTTAATTCACCCGAGGAATTTACCTCTACAATATATATGAACTATGAATGGCTCATGAATTAATTGATCCTTGAAGAATAATTAGGAAATCACTTGTAAACGATAATTCTTTGTTGCTGCAATTTGTTGTTTACTAGTTGAGTATTTGATGAATAAGTATATAGCATTTTGATACTTCTTAGTATCCAAAATCAGTATTGAAAAACATTTTTTGAAAAAAAATCATTTGTTTTTGGGGCATGTGGTATTATCTGGTTATGCATCTTGGCGAGAGATTTCTGGCGTAGGTGGAGATCTTTATTTGTGAATTTTACAGCTGATAGATAATAAGTTTGTAAATCATT